>JAJDFG010000432.1:12500-67500 GCA_021039105.1 Scomber colias | reverse complement strand
TAGCATTATTAGCACAATTAGCATTATGATCATTAATAGCATTATGAGCATTATTAGCATCATTAGCATTATTAGCATTGTCTCTCAGTGTTGCCGTCGGCGCCGGTTGAGCTGCGGGTTCTGGAGATGGAGGACAACAATGTCACGTTGTCATGGAAACCAGGAGTCACAGGACACTCAGATCTGTCCAGCTGCAAAATCCAGGTAAGACACACACACGCACACACACGCACACACACACACACACACACACACGCACACACACGCACACACACACACACAGTAACCAGCTGTCCCCCCCCCCCCCCCCCCCCCCCAGGTGAGGCAGTCAGCTGGGAGGCTCAGAGTGAGGCAGCAGGAGGTGCAGCAGGAGGTGCAGGTTCCTCCTCACAGGCTGCAGCTGTCTGCTCTCTACAGTCACAGGAACTACAGCTTCAGAGTTTCCTGCAGCAACGAGGTGGGAGAGTCTCCTCCCTCCACCTGGCTCTCCTTCCTCACTCCTCAGTCAGGTAACACTCACCTGGATCAGCTCACCCATGACCTCACAGTGATGAGGTCACACTGATGACCTCACAGTGATGACCTCACACTGATGACCTCACACTGATGACCTCACACTCATGACCTCATGACCTCACAGTGATGACCTCACACTGATGAGGTCACAGTGATGACCTCACGGTGATGAGGTCACAGTGATGAGGTCACGGTGATGAGGTCACGGTGACCTCACAGTGATGAGGTCACAGTGATGAGGTCACAGTGATGAGGTCACAGTGATGACCTCACAGTGATGAGGTCACAGTGATGACCTCACAGTGATGAGGTCACACTGAACTTTATTTAGTTTAAAATCACTGAAATAAATAAATAATGAATATTTAATAGATTAGTTTATAATTCACCACAGAGACTCTGCTGCTGGTTTCCTGTTTACTCTGAGCTGCAGAGAGCTTTGTGTGTGTGTGTGTGTGTGTGTGTGTGTGTGTGTGTGTGTGTGTGTGTGTGTGTGTGTGTGTGTGTGTGTGTGTGTGTGTGTGTGTGTGTGTGTGTGTGTGTGTGTGTTGGAGCTCAGCCAGTAGATTCCAGTTCTCTCCGTACAATCAGCTTTTGTTTGTGGCCTCAATCCATCTGAACCCTCAGCAGCACCTCCTGCAGGAGGACAGAAGAACCTCCTCTCTGCTCCTCTCTCTGCTCCTCTCTCCTCCTCTCTCCTCCTCTCTGCTCCTCCTCTCCTTCTCTCTGCTCCTCCCTCCTGTCTCCTCCTCTCTCCTCCTCTTTCCTCCTCTCTGCTCCTCCTCTCCTCCTCTCTCCTCCTCTCTGCTCCTCTCTCCTCCTCTCTGCTCCTCCCTCCTGTCTCCTCCTCTCTCCTCCTCTCCTCTCTCCTCCTCTCTCCTCCTCTCTGCTCCTCTCTCCTCTCTCCTCCTCCTCTCTGACTGAACTTTATGAACTTTTATCTTCTGCAGTAAAAACGTGTTTCCATGGTGACAACTGTATGTGTGTGTGTGTGTGTGTGTGTCTGTGTGTGTGTGTGTGTGTCTGTGTGTGTGTGTCTGTGTGTCTGCAGTTCCGTCCGCAGCTCCCAGGAATCTGACCTTTGACCTTTCAGACAAGGGGCTGACCCTGAGGTGGGCGGGGCTTCAGGAGGAGGAGCTTCAGGGCAAACTGCTGGCCTACAAGCTGCAATGGATTCTGGGAGGAGAAGTGCAGGTGAGACATGACTCGTCAATATCCTGATCAGTGATCAGTGATCAATCATCAGCGCTGATCAGCTGTGGTGTGTTCAGGAACCTCTGCTGTTTAAGGAAACGTCAGCGCTGCTCTCTGGAGGAGGACGATTCTTCAACGCTTCCTTTCAGGTGTCGGCGTGCACGGTGGTGGGATGTGGACCCTGGAGCCGAGCGGTGCTGGTGCTGCCTGCAGCAGGTATTATCTGCCCCCCCCCCCCCCCCATCCCCATCCCTAACCCTAACCCCAACCCCCCCCCCCCCCCAACTGGGACATTCATTGATGTTAAACAGTATCTGATCAGATTGATTGATTATTGATTATAATGATCAGTGAAGGTCTCGGTCCAGCGGAGCCACATGTGGGTGGGGCTGCTGCTCGGACTGCTGGTTGCCACGGTGACGGGTCTGCTGCTGACCGCACTAGCCCGCCGCCGAGAGAAAGAAACACAGTTTGGGTACGACACACACGCACACACGCACACACACACACACACACACACACACACACACACACAGTTCTGATCCTCGTCCAGATATCATGTGATTGAAACAGGAAGTGACTCGTTGTGTCTTCCTGTCTTCAGCTCCGTGTTCGAGTCTCGAAGTCCAGAAAGTTCCGTTTCCTTCAGAGCGGCTCGGTCCTTCAACAGAACCTGCACAGACCTGCCGGAGTCCACCTGTGAGTTGGGGGGGGGGGGGAGTCCACCTGGGAGTGGGGGGGGGAGGTCCACCTGGGAGTGGGGGGGGAAGTCCACCTGTGAGTGGGGGGGGGGGGGGAGAGAAGGAAGAAGAGGAGGAGGAAGAGGAGGAGGAAGAGGACGAGGAGAAGGAGGAGCAGGAGGAGGAGGAAGAAGAGGAGGAGGAGGAGGACGACGAAGAGGAGGAGGACGAGGAGGATGAGGAGGAGGAGGAGTAGGAGGAGGAGGAGGAGGAGGAGGAGGATGAAGAGGAGGAGGAGGAAGAGGAGGAGGAGGAGTAGGAGGACGAAGAGGAGGAGGAGGAAGAGGAAGAGGAAGAGGAAGAGGAGGAGGAAGAGGAAGAGGAGGAGGAGGAGGAAGAAGAGGAGGAGGAGGAGTAGTAATCTTCAGCAGGTGTGTAGAGTGTCAGGGAGCTGAGTCAGCTGATCGTCCTCCGGCTGTTTACAGGAAACACGCCTGTATTTACCTGCCGTCTCTCAGCCAATCAGAGCCCTCCAACCTGCAGTAGGCCTCTGAAACAAGAAAAGTCACCTGGCCTTCATCATCATCATCATCATCATCATCATCATCATCACCCATCACCTGTCCTCCAGCCTCCCTGTGAGCCTTCATCATCATCATCACCAGTGCTGCCCCCTGCTGGTCAGCGCTGGCAGCTACAGTCTCATGTTCACATTAATGTTGGAGCTTCAGGCTCTTGGTGAGCGGTTACCATGACAACACATGTTTGAGAGTGCTGACATCATCACTTCCAGGAGAACCGTAATGTAGGGGGCGCTGTCACCATGGCAACAAGTGAAACTGAAGTGATTCAGGAAGAATTAGAAAGTTTGTTTTCTGTCCCATTAACTGTGTGTCTGTGTGTGTGTGTGTTTGTGTCTGTGTGTGTGTGTGTGTGTTGTGTGTGTGTGTGTTTGTGTGTGTGTGTGTTTGTGTCTGTGTGTGTGTGTGTGTGTGTGTGTGTGTGTGTGTGTGTCTCCCTCTAGTGGACAGTCTCTGCATCAATGATGACCTGAAGAACAAACTGCAGGACGTGTTGATCCCAGAGAGGCAGCTCACCCTGGGACACATGCTGGGGAAAGGTACACACACGCTACTACACACATGTTACACACATGTTACACACGTAACACACATGTTACACACGTTACACACATGTTACACACACGTTACACACATGTAACACACATGTAACACACGTTACACACACGTAACACACATGTAACACACACGTTTACACACACGTTACACACACGTTACACACATGTAACACACACGTTACACACACGTTACACACACGTTACACACATGTAACACACACGTTACACACACGTTACACACACGTTACACACATGTAACACACATGTAACATGTAACACACATGTAACACACACGTTACACACATGTAACACACACGTTACACACATGTAACACACATGTAACACGTTACACACATGTAACACACACGTTACACACATGTAACACACACGTTACACACATGTAACACACATGTAACACACACGTTACACACATGTAACACACACATTACACACATGTAACACACATGTAACACACACGTTACACACATGTAACACACACGTAACACACATGTAACACACACGTTACACACATGTAACACACACGTTACACACATGTAACACACATGTAACACACACGTAACACACATGTAACACACACGTTACACACATGTAACACACACGTAACACACATGTAACACACACGTTACACACATGTAACACACACGTTACACACAAGTAACACACACGTTACACACATGTAACACACACGTTACACACACGTAACACACATGTAACACACAAGTAACACACACGTTACACACATGTAACACACGTTACACACATGTAACACACACGTTACACACACGTAACACACATGTAACACACATGTAACACACACGTTACACACATGTAACACACACGTTACACACACGTAACACACACGTTACACACATGTAACACACACGTTACACACATGTAACACACACGTTACACACATGTAACACACATGTAACACACATGTAACACACACGTTACACACATGTAACACACACGTTACACACATGTAACACACATGTAACACGTTACACACACGTTACACACATGTAACACACACGTTACACACATGTAACACACACGTTACACACATGTAACACACATGTAAACACACATGTAACACGTTACACACACGTTACACACATGTAACACACACGTTACACACATGTTACACACACGTTAAACACATGTAACACACATGTAACACACACGTTACACACATGTAACACACACGTTACACACATGTAACACACACGTTACACACGTTACACACATGTTACACACACGTTACACACATGTAACACACATGTAACACACACGTTACACACACGTTACACACATGTAACACACATGTAACACGTTACACACACGTTACACACATGTAACACACACGTTACACACACGTTACACACACGTTACACACATGTAACACACACGTTACACACGTTACACACATGTTACACACACGTTACACACACGTTACACACATGTAACACACATGTAACACGTTACACACACGTTACACACATGTAACACACACGTTACACACACGTTACACACACGTTACACACATGTAACACACATGTAACACACACGTTACACACATGTAACACACATGTAACATGTTACACACATGTAACACACATGTAACACACACGTTACACACACGTTACACACGTTACACACATGTAACACACACGTTACACACGTTACACACACGTTACACACATGTTACACACATGTTACACACATGTTACACACATGTTACACACACGTTACACACATGTTACACACACGTTACACACATGTAACACACACGTTACACACATGTAACACACATGTAACACACATGTAACACACATGTAACATACGTTACACACATGTAACACACATGTAACATACGTTACACACATGTAACACACATGTAACATGTAACACACATGTAACACACATGTAACACACATGTAACATGTAACACATGAATCAGCTGAGCAGCGTCGATGTCGATGCTCTGAGAAGCTGAGCGTGGAACGTGACCCTCCTAGAGTCAGAGCAGGAGGGACCAGCTGAGCATGTTGGTCCATCTTCCATCTTCAGGGGGAACCGAGGTGCCACAGTAAACTCAGATCCAACTACATCAGTTCCAGCTGATAGCAGGAGAGGGGTTACCTTTGAGTAGCAGGAGAGGGGTTACCTTTGAGTAGCAGGAGAGGGGTTACCTTTGAGTAGCAGGAGAGGGGTTACCTGAAGCGACGGCTGTGCATGTCAGATATTACACTAACACACACACTAATACACACTAACACACACTAACACACACTGATCAGAGTTTAGATTAAATGCTAGTTACTTTGTGTGTAAGTGTGTGTGTATTAGTGTGTATAGTGTGTGTTAGTGTTAGTGTGTATAGTGTGTATAGTGTGTGTTAGTGTTAGTGTGTATAGTGTGTATTAGTGTTAGTGTGTATAGTGTGTATTAGTGTGTTTGTAGTAATCATATCAAAGTGCTGACGAGCAGAAACAGTGAATGTCAGAACTGCTTCTGTTAAATGAAGCATGAAGGATGTTTTACCTCCTTACATATATAATATATTAATATATGTAAATATATAATTTGAAATGTTTCTTTTCCCCATAAAAATATGTTTGGAACTGATATGACCTTTGTTAACGACTAGCTAGTTAGTGCTACGGGTTCTCAGATCCTTTGTTAACGACTAGCTAGTTAGTGCCACGGGTTCTCAGCTCCTTTGTTAACGACTAGCTAGTTAGTGCCACGGGTTCTCAGATCCTTTGTTAACGACTAGCTAGTTAGTGCCACGGGTTCTCAGCTCCTTTGTTAACAACTAGCTAGTTAGTGCCACGGGTTCTCAGCTCCTTTGTTAACGACTAGCTAGTTAGTGCTACGGGTTCTCAGCTCCTTTGTTAACGACTAGCTAGTTAGTGCCACGGGTTCTCAGCTCCTTTGTTAACGACTAGCTAGTTAGTGCCACGTGTTCTCAGCTCCTTTGTTAACGACTAGCTAGTTAGTGCCACGGGTTCTCAGCTCCTTTGTTAACGACTAGCTAGTTAGTGCCACGTGTTCTCAGCTCCTTTGTTAACGACTAGCTAGTTAGTGCCACGGGTTCTCAGCTCCTTTGTTAACGACTAGCTAGTTAGTGCCACGGGTTCTCAGCTCCGAGGCAGCTATTAATCTTCTCCATACTTATTCTTCCGCTTCTTCCGCCGTTTTTCGGCGCGTAACTCCTCCCACAGCTTTGAGAAATGACAATATATACATCAAAACGTGCGGCTCGATCGGGCGAGGGGTGCTATGACTTTTGGTGTTGAAATTCCAATTTTTCACAAAGTTATTCCCAAAAAACCGGGAGATTTCTTCCATTGGAAATGAATGGGAATTTTTTTTTAAAACCACAAAATTTCACCTTTTTTCAGAGTCACCTAGCTCTCTCATACGTGCACGTAGAAATGTGATTCACATTTTAAAACGAAGGAAAACTTGTCCTCTCTGGAAAAATACCAAACTGTTTTCACATAACATGTAAACTTTGCAAACTATGAGCAGTCAAACGAGGAGTGGAAATCACTTTTTCTTCAAAGTTAGAGTGGAAGCGGCAGTTAGCTAGAGTGTGAGAAGCAGTAAAAAATATCCTTCATTTTTATTTTTAAATCGAGCTCACGGCCAAACCGTAAAAAGGAGACAAATAATTTATGGTCAAAATGTAGACATAGGTGTTGGGATTCATAAAATGTGAAGTTGACAGGCGGGGTCTGCACAAAATTTAAACGGGGGGGCCGAGACCAGCACCAACATCTGGCTCGCTCCCCACTGACTCTAATGTAATCGTCTTTTTTTTCAAAAGAATCTCACTCTGTGTTCACACTGAGCTTACTCGCTCATTTTAAGGAATATCTGAATAAAATAAACACTGTCAGAATCTGCCGGCTTCTGTGTCTCTCACAGTGTTTTCGGCTTTTGGACAGGAGTTACAGTTTTCTCACAGTTTGCAATTGTTCGGGACCTTGTCAGAAGCCAAATTCTTCAGAATTTTGAGAATTCTTTCCAAGCAGATTCTCAAACATCGCCGTAGCAACCGCAGGGCCTTAGCTGCCCTTAGCAACCGTAGGGCCTTAGCTGCCCTTAGCAACCGTAGGGACTTAGCTGCCCTTAGCAACCTGTCGCTGGGCAGAAACTGATGTACCTTTTTGTGATTGGCTAATTCTACCTGTCTCTGTTTTGCCAGTTAACTGAGGTAGCAGCCGAGCTAGTATTGATACTCTCTCTATATATATACATATGAATTATACTGACAGTCTTACTGCTCAAATGCAGACTGGTGTGTGTGTGTGTGTGTGTATGTGTGTGTGTGTGTGTGTGTGTCTTTGTGTGTTTGTAAGATGTACTGCCACAGTAAAAGTTACTCAAAATTTCCCTGGAATTTTCTAGTATTAATATTAACGTACGTGTGTGTGTGTGTGTGTGTGTGTGTGTGTGTGTGTGTGTGTGCAGGTGAGTTTGGCTCCGTGCGTGAGGCCTACCTGAAGACTGATGACTCCTCGGTGCAGAGAGTCGCCGTCAAAGTGCTGAAATGTGAGTCTGAACGTTATAAACTGCAGTAAGTATGGAGCTGCTGCAAGGAGTCATTATATTAAAGTGTGTGTGTGTGTGTGTGTGTGTGTGTGTGTGTGTGTGTGTGTCCACTACCAGCTGACATCACCTCATCAGGTGACATCGAGCAGTGTCTTAAGGAGGCGGCTTACATGAAGGACTTCCACCATCCCAACGTCATCCAGCTCATAGGTAACACACACACACATACACACACACACACATACACACACACACACACACACACACACACACACACACATAGACCCCCCCCCCCCCCCCCAGCTGTACTGACGGTGTGTTCTGACCAATAGGAGTGAGTCTCCATCGGCGGGTCAGTCAGCGGTTGCCGGTGCCGATGGTCGTTCTCCCCGTTCATGAAGCACGGAGACCTGCACACCTTCCTGCTGCTGAGCCGGCTGGGGGAGCAGCCCTTCGTAAGACCTACACCCTAACTACACCCTAACTACACCTGAGCTACACCCTAACTACACCTCAACTACACCTGAGCTACACCCTAACTTTACCTGTTGTAAAATAATTATCCAATCCAATAAGATGATGAATATTCAGCAGCTCCTCCTCCAGGAGGCGCTGCAGCTCCTCCTGCAGCTCCTCCTCCTCCTGTGACACACAGTCTCAGTTCCCCTCAGCTCCTCCTCTGACCCTGCTCTCCTCCTGCAGGACTTGCCTCTGCAGACTCTGGTCCAGTTCATGTTGGACATCTCTCGGGGGATGGAGTACCTGAGCAGCCGGAGCATCATCCACCGAGACCTCGCCGCCAGGAACTGCATGTCAGTCCACCAATCAGCTCGCAGGAGCAGAGCACACATTACACATGGATAAAAGCAGATGTGTGTAAATGTGTGTGTGTGTGTGTGTGTGTGTTACTGTGTGTGTGTGTGTGTGTGTGTGTGTGTGTGTGTGTGTGTGTTTCAGGCTGGATGAGAACATGTCGGTGTGTGTCGCAGACTTCGGGCTCTCTAAGAAGATCTACAGCGGAGATTATTACAGACAAGGATCCGTCTCCAAGCTGCCCGTCAAGTGGATCGCTCTGGAGAGCCTCGCTGACAACGTCTACACAACACACAGCGACGTGGTACTACACACACACACACACACATACACACACACACACACACACACAGTAACACACACACACACACACACACACAGCGATGTGGTCATAAACAACACTGAGCATTTCCTTTACCATCATGTTAGCAATGAGAGACGTAACGTTAGCTTTCTCTCTGTTGTCGTACTAGTTTGGTGATTAGCGTCAGGTCCGTCTCCCCTAGCAACCGTCACAGCTGAGCAGCTTTTGTCCGTGTGAAGCCACCGTAGCTCAACTCTGCTCCACATATTTCACACCTGACAACATTATCCTTTACTTCCTGTTAGCTTTTAAACCACGCTGGACTTTAGTGTGTCTTCGTCTGCATCATGTTCCCTCCAGTCAGCTAGCTAGCAGGCTAACTTACTGCCAGTCAGCTAGCTAGCAGGCTAACTTACTGCCAGTCAGCTAGCTAGCAGGATAACTTACTACCAGTCAGCTAGCTAGCAGGATAACTTACTACCAGTCAGCTAGCTAGCAGGCTAACTTACTACCAGTCAGCTAGCTAGCATGCTAACTTACTACCGGTCAGCTAGCTAGCAGGCTAACTTACTACCAGTCAGCTAGCTAGCAGACTAACTTACTACCAGTCAGCTAGCTAGCAGGCTAACTTACTACCAGTCAGCTAGCTAGCAGGATAACTTACTACCGAGTCAAAGTAGCCGAGGGCAGCAGTAGAAACTCACTCTGAAGCTTAGAGCTCCTCCTAGTGGCTGGAAGTAGCTGCTAATGAACCTGAATACTAGACTACAGCTCAGTGACTCATTGCAGCAAGACATCATGGAGGTCACAGTTATTCAGTTTTAATGACTCGTCCTTTGTGTGTAAACGAGGTTTAAATACTTCTGAAGTTTAAAATGTGATGAAAACATTGTGTTGTGTGTGTTGTGTGTGTGTGTGTGTGTATCTGTGTGTGTGTATCTGTGTGTGTGTTGTGTGTGTGTGTGTGTGTGTGTGTGTGTGTGTGTGTGTCAGTGGGCGTTCGGTGTGACCATGTGGGAAATCATGACTCGGGGTCAGACTCCGTATCCCGGTGTGGAGAACTCAGAGATCTACGAGTATCTGATCAAAGGAGAGCGGCTGAAGAAACCTGCCGACTGCAGAGAGGACATGTGAGTAGCTGCTGTGTGTGTGTGTGTGTGTGTGTGTGTGTATGTGTGTGTGTGTGTGTATATATATATATGTGTGTGTGTTTATACAGTCAGGCTAACTTCTTCTTCTGTGGTGTCTCAGCTATGAGCTCATGCACAGCTGTTGGAGTCCGGTTCCTAAATGTCGGCCCAGCTTTCAGCACCTGGTGGTCCAGCTGGAGGCGCTGTGGCTCAGCCTGTCCCCCGCCCCCCCCGCTGAAGGAGCCCTTACTCTACGTCAACCTGGAGGGGGACGAGGGGGGTCCGGGGAGAGGGGGGGCAGCGGGGGGGGGCTGGGCCGTCCCCTGGCAGCGGCGGGCGGAGGACGAGGAGACGGACTGGTTGATGGTGGGATCGGGCGCCGCGCTCGCCATCGGGGGGGATTACAGGTACATCATCAGCCCCCGCGGAGCCGAGGGGGGGGAGGAGGAGGAGGGGGGGGGCGGGGAGGACGGACACATTACAGGAGGAGGGGCGGGACGAAGAGGACGACGCCGTCATCCATGTTTGAGGCATGTTTGGACCAGTCACAGCACTGATGGTCAGCTGACCTCAGGGACACTCGCTGTGTGTGAGAGGACAGCAGCAGGCGGGTGGAGACAAGCTCACTGTGATCACTGACCCGCACACTCCCTCACCTGCTGGTTCTGACTGGTTCCAACTGGTTCCGACTGGTTCCGACTGGTTCCGACTGGTTCTAACTGGTTCTGACTGGTTCTGACTGGTTCTAACAGCTGATTTTCAGACAGGAAGTCACTTTAACACTTTAACACATTCAGGTTTTGTCTGCTCAGTGGATTCTTGCTGTGCAGGCGGCTGCAGTGAAGCTGCATCACCAGCTGGACAAAGCAGTCAACTGTCCCCAGAGGCCCCTGGAGGCCAGTGGAGTCTCCTAAGGGCCCCTGAAGGCCCCTGAAGACCCCTGGAGACCCCTGGAGGCCACTGGATGCCAGTGGAATCATGTGTAGCAGTTAGTCTCTTGTAATTTTTGATTGTGAATTTGAGGTTTTACTAACAGGACCGGGTCTTCAGTGGAGCCGCAGCTAATCATTAACTACTGATCGTTCTGCTGATTGATTATAAACATCAGAAAACTCCGTCGCTCTTCAGTCCGACATGACGTCTTTAAAAATGTCCCCAAAACCTGATTCCTCTGTGAAGTCAGGACCCCTTCCTCACATCCATCAAACCACATTTAACCACCTGAACTTTAAAACCTCATTAATGTTAATCAAACTTTCTCACGTTCCCCAAAAACACGACCAAGCTTCTGACTCATTTTCACTTGGCAGGTTTTGGATCTTTCGGGCACTTTTAAGGCCTTCATCAGCTCCACACTGACTGCTCTGTGATGATGATGATGATGTCTGAGTGGCTTTGTTCATTGATGAAGGCCATGAGAAGTGGCTGAAAGCTCCTGGCTGTGTGTGGTGGGTTCGAGGGTTCGAGGGTCTGACTCCTCTGTGTTTACACTTATTAAAAATGTGTCGCAAACTTTTCAAAATAAAGCACCCAGTGCTCCGCTGGGTGACATGTTGCTTTACTTTTGTTTTGGTCCTTTATTTTGAAGAGTTTGTGACATGCATCCAACAGTTTTTGGACATTAACAGAGGAGTCTACCCCCCCCCCCCCCCCCCCCCCCCCGCCAAACACCAGCAGGGGCATTAAACTGTCCAACAAACCTTCCAGAAAGTTTAATACGTGAAATTCAGAAACTTTTGTCAGTGAGAGAAATGTTGACGCTATTTTCCCTTTTAGATACGATGAGTTTTATACTGAAATAAACCTGCGTTCCCACGGCAACCGAACGGCTTTAAACCGTCACCGTGAAACACCTTAAAGCAGAATGAAGTCGCTGATTGGTGGATTTGGGGTTGGGGTTGAATGAGACATGTGATGACGTCACTCTGAACGAGTTTTCTGTCTTTTAACAAACTAAATAATTAAGAAACTTAATTTCATGCTTTTGTTTTGTTTAGAGTTTTAAATCCTTCACGATTTCAGTTTATTTTGTGCTTACTAGGGATGTCCCGATATGACTTTTTCACTTCCGATACGATACCGATATTGTAGCCTTGAGTATTGGCCGATACCGATATCAATACGATACGATATAGGCACGAATCATACATATATTTATTCCTTATTTTGTTGTGTGGAATGTTAGAAAAGGCTTGATAAAGTGATGTTACTGTTACTGATGTTGTAGTGATATAACAGAAAACAATAGTCAGCAACAGTAGGTATAGGAAAAACTGACCCATTTATTATTAACCAATTGGTTACATAAATTTTAACCTTCAACATAAGAGTATTACCTCAACAAATCCAATAAAAACAAAATGTTATATTTAAAGTGCAAAATAACCACTGGTTACCAACATCATTATACAATTGAATAGAATAAATTAAATTTTAAAGTGCAAACAATTCAAGTTCACTCCAGTTATTTTTTTTACTGTCAGCATATGTTGGAAACAACTGTGGGCAGGGACAAAAACAACAACAACACAATATTGTCCACTGTCCAACTGCTCTAAGTTAAGAGTTCACACAGCTCCAGTTTCACTGACTGACTGACTGTGCCCAAAACAATGTAGTAATTACTCTTAGTCTTCACTGAAGAATAGAGTGTAAACACAATAAACATATCACTCTAATAACAAGAGCATAAAACAAATAATAATCAGTCAGTGCTGACTACCCTTACTCCTCCTCCTCCTCCTCCACTTTCTGCAGTCCGAGCATAATGTGGAGATTTTTTTTTAAGAAGATAAGCATTTCAGCATGCTGTGCTGTCAGCCTGCTCCTGTGCTCCTCAATGATAATTGACGCTGTGCTGAAGAGTCTTTCACTCTCCACACTCGTGCAGGGAGCATATACATGTATTGAACCTTCCCGGTTCTGTCCCTCCACGGGACACTTGCGCCTGACAAATGTTGCATTTAGCTGCAACGTCTTTGTCCGAGTTTACAGTAAAATACTTCCACACAGCCGACATCACTACACCTTGCTGCAGGCACACACGTTGTCGTTGTTGTGATCACGTGGGCTGTGCATGCTGGATCAGAGACGCTCTTCTTCCGCGGCCGGCACCAACGTTAATTAAGGGACATTACCGCTACCTACTGTGTTGGAGTGTGATCAAACCAGAGTCACCTATTATTATAGAAGTGCTGGAGCGGTAAATGGACAGCTTATATCGGAGCGTTTATATCGGAGTTTTTAGATTCAGTCCGATAAAATCCGATATTCACTTTTTTGGCTGATATCGGACTGATTTCCGATATCAATATCGGATCGGGACATCCCTAGTGCTTACAGGTATTCCACTACATTAAGCTGGGGGGGGGGGGGGGGGGGGGGGGGTGTATCTGCCCCTGGGGTTGGGGGGGGGGGGTGTTCCTGTGGCCCTGAGTAAATAATGTTGTAAAGATGTAATTATCATGTTGGTCGTAACGTTGGTGATTAACTCTCTCAGGATATGAAGGGACACGTTTTATGTTTTTATGTTTTGAGACTTGAATGTGACGTCTGACGTCTGACCTGCTCGTCTACTGACTGTCTGACCTGCTCGTCTACCGACCGTCTGACCTGCTCGTCTACTGACCGTCTGACCTGTTCGTCTACCGACCGTCTACTGACCGCCTGACCTGTCCGTCTACCGACCGTCTGACCTGTCCGTCTACCGACCGTCTGACCTGTCCGTCTACCGACCGTCTGACCTGACCGTCTACCGACCGTCTGACCTGTCCGTCTACCGACCGTCTGACCTGACCGTCTACCGACCGTCTGACCTGTCCGTCTACCGACCGTCTGACCTGTCCGTCTGACCTGCCCGTCTGACCTGACCGTCTGACCTGCCCGTCTACTGACCGTCTACCGACCGTCTGACCTGCTCGTCTGTTGACCGTCTGACCTGTCCGTCTGACCTGCCCGTCTACCGACCGTCTGACCTGCTCGTCTACTGTCCGTCTACTGACCGTCTGACCTGTCCGTCTACCGACCGTCTACTGACCGTCTGACCTGTCCGTCTACCGACCGTCTACTGACCGTCTGACCTGTTCGTCTATCGACCGCCTGACCTGCTCGTCTACCGACCGTCTGACCTGCTCGTCTGTTGACCGTCTGACCTGTTCGTCTACCGACCGTCTGACCTGCTCGTCTACTGACCGCCTGACCTGCTCGTCTGTTGACCGTCTGACCTGCCCGTCTACCGACCGTCTGACCTGCTCGTCTACCGACCGTCTGACCTGCTCGTCTGTTGACCGTCTGACCTGTTCGTCTACTGACCGTCTGACCTGTCCGTCTACCGACCGTCTACTGACCGTCTGACCTGTTCGTCTATCGACCGCCTGACCTGCTCGTCTGTTGACCGTCTGACCTGCCCGTCTACCGACCGTCTGACCTGCTCGTCTACCGACCGTCTGACCTGCTCGTCTGTTGACCGTCTGACCTGTTCGTCTACCGACCGTCTGACCTGCTCGTCTACTGACTGTCTGACCTGCTCGTCTACTGACCGTCTACTGACCGTCTGCACGGATGTTTTTAGACATTTCTGACACGTGAATAAAATGTTGAACTGTGTCGGCTTTGTTCTACTTCTTTAATCAGTTCACCTGGATGGAAACACGACTATAATATAACTATATATAATAATACATAATATAACTAAAACTATAATATAACTATATATATAATAATACACAGACATAAATATCACACAGGAAGCTTCAAATACACCAGTCAGAGAAAAGGTGATGAATTGTGTCGTCTTCAGGTTTAGTTTGTAACAAATGATTTGAAACAAGTTCTGTTAAATATATAACCCTTAATACTCATACTGTAGTACAGTTAGAGGTACTAGTACTTTACTGTAGTACAGTTAGAGGTACTAGTACTTTACTTTAGTACAGTTTAAGGTACTAGTACTTTACTGTAGTACAGTTTGAGGTACTACTACTTTACTGTAGTACAGTTAGAGGTACTAGTACTTTACTGTAGTACAGTTAGAGGTACTAGTACTTTACTGTAGTACAGTTAGAGGTACTAGTACTTTACTGTAGTACAGTTTGAGGTACTAGCAGTGTGTAGTCGGCTCACAGTTCAGATGTCTATGAGTTGTTAACAGCTCCACCAAATACTGATTCTTCCCTCTAAACTTCTCACATGCTTTCATTTCAATAAATGTTCAAATGATCCAAAATTTCAGCAAAAATCAAAGATTAGAGAAAAAGCCCAAAAACTGAAAACACATTTGTGTATCAGAACTTTGTTTTTTCTTCTTTCCCATTAATCATCTCAGCAGCCCTCACATTTATCTGCTGACCCTTTGGAGGGGCCCCAGCCCTAGGTTGGGAACCACTGGACTAAACTAGCTAACTGTATATAAAGTAGTATAAACTAGCTAACTGTATATAAAGTAGTGTAAACTAGCTAACTGTATATAAAGTAGTGTAAACTAGCTAACTGTATATAAAGTAGTATAAACTAGCTAACTGTATATAAAGTAGTGTAAACTAGCTAACTGTATATAAAGTAGTGTAAACTAGCTAACTGTATATAAAGTAGTATAAACTAGCTAACTGTATATAAAGTAGTATAAACTAGCTAACTGTATATAAAGTAGTATAAACTAGCTAACTGTATATAAAGTAGTGTAAACTAGCTAACTGTATATAAAGCAGTATAAACTAGCTAACTGTATATAAAGCAGTGTAAACTAGCTAACTGTATATAAAGTAGTGTAAACTAGCTAACTGTATATAAAGCAGTATAAACTAGCTAACCGTATATAAAGCAGTATAAACTAGCTAACCGTATATAAAGTAGTATAAACTAGCTAACCGTATATAAAGTAGTATAAACTAGCTAACCGTATATAAAGTAATGTAAACTAGCTAACTGTATATAAAGTAGCGTAAACTAGCTAACTGCATATAAAGTAGCGTAAACTAGCTAACTGTATATAAAGTAGTATAAACTAGCTAACTCCAGCAGCTACAACAGTAACATGCTGCTCTAACACTGATGCTTCACTATTAATAATCTAATGATGTCATATATAATAATATATCACATTTCATTTTGGAGGCAAACTGTTTTTTCTCCTTTAGGTAAAGATGGACTCTCGGTGTTACAGTCAATGTGCTACATGTCTGTTTAATAATACTGCTAACCTGGCAGCTAGTTACCTAGCAGCTAACCTGGCAGCTAGTTACCTGGGAGCTAACCTAGCAGCTAGTTACCTAGCAGCTAACCTGGCAGTTAGTTACCTGGAGGCTAGCATGACAGCTAGTTACCTGGAGGCTAGCATGGCAGCTAACCTGCTGTGTGTGTTTACCTGCGGCTGGAGGACACCGTGAAAGCTTCAGGTGATAAACAAGTTGACACAAACATCACTCTCCATGAGTCCTGCCACGCACGCGCCGCTGTGCTGTAAAGGTGCGCACACACATTTAAACAAACGTTTCACCATTTTATTCTTTAATCCGAACAAACATTTTATTCTTTAATCCGAACAGAAACATTTTATTCTTTAATCCGAACAAACATTTTATTCTTTAATCCGAACAGAAACAGTACGATGTCATCTCATTCCAGCTGAGACGGTTTTTATACGTTATAAAGTCTGTAAGGTTTAATATTCAGCCTGCTCACTCATCATGTGTTCATCATGTTGATCTGTGTGTGATGATGTAATGATGATGTAATACACCAACACACGGTTACACTAACACACGGTTACACCAACACACAGAGTTACACCAACACAGTTACACCAACACACAGAGTTACACCAACACACGGTTACACCAACACAGTTACACCAACACACAGAGTTACACCAACACACACAGTTACACCAACACACACAGTTACACTAACACACAGAGTTACACCATCACACACAGTTACACCAACACACAGAGTTACACCAACACACACAGTTACACTAACACACAGAGTTACACTAACACACACAGAGTTACACCAACACACACAGAGTTACACCAATACACAGTTACACCAACACACAGAGTTACACCAACACAGAGTTACACCAACACACGGTTACACTAACACACAGAGTTACACTAACACACAGAGTTACACCAACACACACACAGTTACACCAACACACGGTTACACCAACACACAGTTACACTAACACAGAGTTACACCAACACACACACACACACAGAGTTACACCAACACAGTTACACTAACACACAGTTACACTAACACACAGTTACACCAACACACACAGTTACACTAACACACACACACACACAGTTACACTAACACACAGAGTTACACCAACACACAGAGTTACACCAACACACACACACACAGAGTTACACCAACACAGTTACACTAACACACAGAGTTACACCAACACACACAGTTACACTAACACACACACACACACACAGTTACACTAACACACACAGTTACACCAACACACCAACACACAGAGTTACACTAACACAGAGAGTTACACCAACACACGGTTACACTAACACACAGAGTTACACCAACAGTTACACTAACACACAGAGTTACACCAACACACAGAGTTACACCAACACACAGAGTTACACTAACACACAGTTACACTAACACACAGTTACACTAACACAGTTACACCAACACACAGAGTTACACCAACACACAGTTACACTAACACACAGAGTTACACTAACACAGTTACACCAACACACGGTTACACTAACACACAGAGTTACACTAACAGAGTTACACCAACACACAGTTACACCAACACACAGAGTTACACCAACACACAGAGTTACATTAACACAGAGTTACACCATCACACAGAGTTACACCAACACACAGAGTTACACCAACAGACAGAGTTACACCAACACACAGAGTTACACCAACACACAGAGTTACACCAACACACGGTTACACCATCACACAGAGTTACACTAACACACAGAGTTACACCAACACACAGAGTTACACTAACACACAGAGTTACACCAACACACAGAGTTACACCAACAGACAGAGTTACACCAACACACAGAGTTACACTAACACAGAGTTACACCAACACACGGTTACACCATCACACAGAGTTACACTAACACACAGTTACACCAACACACAGTTACACCATCACACACAGTTACACCAACACACACACACACACACACACACACACAGTTAACTTATTTAATCTGTAATCATTAAATATAATAATTCGGTGGATGAGGCATAACAACAGTTATTCTACAGTTATAACTGGATAGGGTTAGGGTCTAATATAACTATTATATTAACATGATTCAGGCTGAACAGTTAAATGACCAAATATGGGCATGAGTATTTCTAACCCTAAAAACTAAAGTCCCACAAAATCTACTGATGCTGAAACGATTTGACACGAGAAACATTAATATACACCCCCCCCCCCCCCCCACACACACACACACACGCACATATATTATACACACACACACACACACACACGCACACGCATATATATATAATATAATATATATTAGTGGTATTTCTCTTTTGAGTACAATATCTAAAAGCTGTCTCGTGATGAACCGTCTCAGTGATGTCATCATGATATCTGTTATGAACACTAAACCTCAGTTAACGGTTCACATGTCGTTACCGGAGCTTTAGATCACAAACGGTCACCGGACTCATCCCAGCTTCACTTAGTTAACGTTCAACTCTCCGGTAGTTAGAACCGGTTTAATCTCCGCACACAGTCCGGCAGGTAAAGGTGAATCTGCGGCAGAGACAGCTTCACTCAGCCGGCCCGAAGCTCCTTCTCTGCCGTTACCGGACGCAGGATCCTCCGGTGCTCGGTGCTCGGGGCTACCGGGGCTCCGTGCTATCGGTGCTACCGGTGCTACCGGGGCCCGGTGCTATCGGTGCTACCGGGGCTCGGTACTACCGGGGCTCAGTGCCACCGGAGCTCGGTGCTCGGTGCCATATGCTCGGTGCTATCGGTGCTACCGGGGCTCGATGCGTTTTAAACCAGGTGGCGGTAAGATGGCGTCTGAGGCTGCGCAGAGAGGACGGGGCTGACGTCACGGAGCCCGGACACCGCGTGCCGTATTCCCCCCGCAGTTACAAAACATCCACGGTGTCGGTGAGGCTGAAAAACGGCGGAAAAACAGATGATTAACGGGCGGATTTACGTTACAGCGTCGAAATACTCGAACTGTCCCAGCACGCGGAAGGTAATGCGCGTGCCGAGATGTGAGCACGTGGCCTGAAGGGGGGAGGGTGGGGGGGAGGGTTGAGGCTCAGGCCTGTTAGCTGCATTCTGTTTATCTCTGTTGATGCATCAGAGTTAAACACAGAGCTGAACCAGGCTGGTTTCTGTCTGCTTCTCTCTGAGCTGAGCCAGCTGGAGAGGAGAAGCTACGGCTCAGACCAGCAGAGCTCAGACATGTTAGTCACTCAGTCAGCCTGGGTTGTATGTCAGCTGAGACACGGTGGGTAACATATTGATTGTGTTATTGAGTTAGCAGTGAACAGACTCCATTGGGCAGGTTGGGTGATGGTCGTGTTCTTCGCTGTCTGGTCTTCTAAACTAATCTACAGATGTGTCTGATGGATCATACTCTATACTTTAAAACAGACAAGAAATGGTGCATGTTGGACTGTAGCGCCTGGCTGTTAGCGGTTACTACTTCCCTGGCTGTTAGCTTCTGTTCTCCCCTGAACATGTTGGATTTTTAAATATAGTCTAAAGTGTATTTTGGGCTTTATTGTGTATATACTGCAGGGATCGGTTGGTCTCTTTGTGTGCACTGAGGAATGAGAGATATCACATTACATTCTAGTCACTCTGGTGATTGTTGGTTTGGATCGGCTCAATGTGATTGTTAAAGATTTTTATTTTGGGGCTTTTTATGCCTTTATTCAGAGGGTATCTGGCAGAGAAGCCGACAGGAAACAGGAGCGAGGGGAATGACCTGCAGAATATATGACTGGCTGGATTTGAACCAGCGACGCTGCGATTCTGTGGCAGCCGCTCAACCGCCAGGACGCTCCCTCTGTCGACTAGAAGAAACATCTAGAATACTGGATAACACAGGATGGGTTCACACACAGTACGGAGTCTAAGACTTGAATCCTAAAATTGCATTTTGGGTTACGGTTCAGTGTGTGAAACGACTTCCTGTATGCAGTTAATTGTTTCAGTCAAGGTTATTTTTGGCTCGTGTGTGGCGGGTCACTGAATGTGTGTCAACACGCTGCGATACTTTAAATCTGTGCTGCGTTCAAGAGAAAAACATCCAGAAACACAGAAACTCTTTTTCCAGCACTTTAAACTGTGTTGACTTATTTTGACCAACGACTGAATTAAACTCACAGCAAGACAATGCAAGTACCGCCAGCTTATAATAAACTAACATGAGTAGCAGGAAGTGCTGCATTGAGTTCTGTTATTGAGTCAGATGTGTTTAACGTGTTGGTTTGTGAAACAGCTCTACTGTCAGTCTCAGATATGAACCCGTTAATAAAGACTACAGCAGCATGAAGTTAAATACATGCAGCTGCCTTTTGTTTTATCCCCTTAAGACCACTGTAAGAAATATGACATTTAATAATGTATTCAATTATTAAACTTTGAAGTTTAATAAACTACAAAGAGATGAGAAGTGAGAAGTTTCTTGTGCAATAATGGAAAAAAGAGAAACCTTCAGTAAACCTCAATAATAAAACAGATCAGCAGAATAAACAATAAGAAATTCCTTTTAGTGGATCTACGGAGCTCATTACACGTGTAAGAAACTGTCATTCAAAAGCTCAACGTCATATTTTCCATCTCAGGTGATGTAGGTGTGTTGAGCAGCAGTTGAGCTGTCATGTTTGAATAAAACAACTATGAAACTTTAGAGACTTGTTTGATATGAGTCAACCAGTCCAAGAGGCCCGGGGCCAGCACACCACACTGCTGAAATCTAAGGATCCACCAGCCCAACAACACTTTGCCACTGCAGACACTAACGAACTGTCCACCATCTCATATCGCCTTATTGCCCACCCCTCTGTATACCCAACGCTGAGTATCAGAAACTGTTCAGGGCAGAAAGCTTGGACAGAAATGAACAGAAAAGCTTTGTTAATGAAAACAGTGAAGCTACTGCTGCTATCAATTTAATCACACAACAACAAATCCTTTTACAAGTTCTGAATATACAAGAACTGATTTCAGTCTCAGATCCACACAAGGCACCAACGGGGAAACATACTATATCAACTAATTGATGTCTTCATCACTATGGTGTAGTTATTCAAGAGCATTCTGCAGCTCCGTGTTCAAGAGCATTGATATTATCTATAAAAAACAGAACATCTACCATCACTAAAAGAATTACATAAATAATAATTAAATATAATGGAAGTTTATTATTCTTGTTTTTCAGGATGCTGACTTGAAGCTTCGCTCCGATGTATGAACAGCAGGATCCTCCTGCCCTTTAGATGACGAAGACCTGTTCATGGCTTCTAAGAAGAAGCAGAAAGGAATGGTGTTCCATCAAGAAGGGGCAACCACCCCTGCAGCAGCGCCTGCAGCCAACCATCCACTTGCACACCTGGTTGCCCTGAAACCAGGGAAGGCAAGCGAAGGCGGCATGGAGCAAGGCACTCATGTAACCAGCAAAGAGGCAGACATGATGGGTAAATCCAACATGTTCCCAGCAAGGGAAGTCCTCCAGATGTCTGGTGGACTTCCTGTTAAGAAACATCCGACCAGTTCCAATCCTCAGTCAGACAACCTGTCACCTGAGAGCATCTGCAGAGGCATCAAAGTGACTTTGGACAACAACAGCATGTGGAACGAGTTCTTCAGATGCAAGACTGAGATGATTCTCACTAAACAAGGCAGCAGGATGTTTCCATATTGTCGTTTTCGCATTTCTGGCTTACAGCCATCCAGGAAATACTGTTTGATCATGGACGTTCAACCTGTAGACAACAGTCGTTACAAGTGGACTGGCAAGGTCTGGCAAGTCTGTGGGAAGGCAGAGGGTCATGTGAAGAGTCAGCCATTTGCTCATCCAGAGTCGCCATCAGCAGGTCAACACTGGATGCAGAATCCAGTGTCCTTCTACAAACTGAAGCTAACAAGCAACATCTCAGACCAGGAGGGGAACACTATCCTGCATCCGATGCACCGCTACCTGCCACGGTTACACGTGGTCCAAACTGACAAAGCTGCTAAAGACATAAAATTAAATGGTCCCAACGTTGTCACATTTACTTTCCCACAGACTGAGTTCATGGCAGTCACTGCTTACCAGAACTCACGGTTTACTCAGTTGAAAGTCGACTACAACCCATTTACCAAAGGACTGAAGGAAGATGGTTCCAGTTCATGGGGCCTGAAACTGAAATCTAATATCAGCAAAGACTCTCACAAAGATGAAAGCGCAACAACCAACGAGCAACATCCTGTGAAAAAGAGCTTGAAGTCTTTGCTTGCAAACCACAAACCTAGAAGCTCAAAAGTAGTTGACTCAAAACCGTCAGCACTCAGTGACCTCCAGAGAAATTCCACTACGAACAAAGATCAACCAGCTGCTAATGTTACAGGGGAGAGCTCTTGGTAAGATAATCCATGACGATGGCAGGTTCAAGTTCTTTGTCTCAAACATCAGATTTATAAGAGAGAACAAGAATGAAGACCAACTTCTGTTGAATACCCATCTTCAGAGAAAACATTTTTTTTAATGTGTGGGTGTTTGATAACATTGTTTCATGCCCCAAGTACATCTAATGTGCTTCCTTTAGTCTTCACCAGTTTTGGCTCCATATATAGATATATATATATATATATATCTTTTTACTAAATGTATATACTATACTAATCTTTGTATATCCTTACTGTTACTTTAGTTGTGATATTGAACATAAGCCTAATACATGGAGGGTTGCCATGGCTGGTATTGTGGGGTAGTGATGTCTGTAGCAGTTGGTGGTCTGAGATAGCTTGTCAGCCCTGGTTAGCTTAACTTTCTTCACCTCAAATGGTTTTTCAATGTGTTTAGTCACAAGAGGTCTCAATGGCACAATATATTCAGGCTTGAGGTACCAAAGTAGACCTTTCAGTCCCTCACACTTTGGCAGCATATCTGGGGGAGTTCAGTACTGAACCCCAGTATGTGAATTCAGCTGTAGACCGTCTTGTGTAACAGGTCAGAAATGTTCTCTGTGGTTAGGTGATTAACAGAGAAACGTTGATATCTCTAAGCTGGGTGTGAAGTTGCAGTATCTCTCCATGTCAACATTCATGTTTGTGATCTGTGGGACTGTTTCTAGTGAGTAAAAGTTGCAGATAGTGTGCTCTAGTGTACTACATTATACTATGACATGCCACTGTACATAATACTGTTGTCACTAATGTAATGTTTTTATTGTTTGATTCCTTCAGCAGGAGCTCAGGTTCACCCCAGAAGTTAATTTCTGAAATGATTCGGGAGGCTCATGTTTCACTGCAAAGATGCAACCTGGAGCAGCTCAGCATCAGTAATGACTCCTCTCACAGAACCAAGCAAACCAACACTAAAACTACAGCCTTGAAAGGCAATGGACCAGATGTTCCTAATAGCGACAGCACATCCGTCAAAAAGCACAGTGAGACATCTCCTGTAAAGGAAAGTGAAACTGTTGTAACCAAGAAGAAGGACAAGGAGGACAAGCACCTTTTGAATTCATTGAACTGCAAGGACACAATTAGGACAGATTGCAGTGAGGTCAGTCCTAAATTATCAGTAGCGGCTGGTGCTCTTCCATCAGTGTCACAAAACGTTTCCATTGACCACAAACATAAGTCTGAAGCTCAAATCGAGGTGAACACGAAGCAGCATAAACGTCCGGCACCTCTGCCCCTGCCAGCTCTCGCTCTTTTTTTGAAGCAGCATTCAACAAAATCCAAGAAAGTCAAGAGCAAACTGGAGTCTCCTCCCCCTGCATTCCCACCTGAATCCCTGCCAGAAACACCAGGCTGTGCACCATCTGATCACACCAACAATGAAACTGCTCCCCTCAAGGATCCTACTGGTGATACTGCAAAACCAGACAACCAGTCCTCTGACAATGCAGATCTCCATCCAGGTGAAGTGGATTTGACAGTCCCTGGACAAGCAGTTCAAATGACACTTCAGCTTTCCAGTCCATCAAGTCAAGATGTGGAGGCCGCACCAGATCCAAGGGGATTAAGAACTGATGATTACGTGGCCTCAGTTACACTTCCTGAAAGCTCAGGCTCCCAGCCAACATTACCACATGGTACATCAGTGTTACCCAACTCAGATCAGCCAATTTGTTCCCTTGGGATATCTTTGTCCACCATTTCCTCAACTTTTGCTACCTCTTCTGCAACTTTGGTTTTGTCACCACCCATTGACACAGTGTTAGCTGACCCGAACACTCCCCAAACACCAACCATTACTGAGCCTTCCACACTACTTTCAGAGTCGAAGTCACCTGATTCCTTGCTTCCTGACCCCAAGTGTTCACCTTTTGGATTTGACTCTTTGTCACCTGCAAGCTCACCAGACCCTTTACCTTCCTTCCCTGCCGTGATAGATTTAGAACTGAACTCTGCTCCCTCTGAACCAACTCCAGCAGTGGTACCTCCTGAAGAGTTACTGCTGAATGAAGACTCTGCCGAATCTGTGTTTAAATGGCATACCGTGTTACCTCCTACCGAACAGTACACAGACACTCCATTTACTACTTTTCAGTCAGCACCACAGACTCTACCGTTAGTATCTAATGCAGAACCTTTGTTGCCTTCCCAGTCTCCTGTCCACCCTGCGTCACAGACTCTCGACACTACTACATCCACGCCTCCTCCTGATCCTACTCCATCATTTCAAGAGAATGAACAATTGCTGCCGTTCCCAGCAGAACTGTCTCCTCTAACTCTTCAGTTGCCACTATCTCCAACCTTTTCTTCATTGGATGGAGATGCTTTGTCGCCTACGCCTTCAATCGCTGAACTTGTGCACTTTTTCTCCACCGATGATGACCTTCGAATGGAGGTGGAGTTTGCTAACACAGAGGCAGTGCCAGTTCCTTGTCCGTCTCCTAGTACAGTAGAAGCTAATGATCCTCCTCAGCAAGTGCAACCAGTCGCAGCCCCCAAACCCTGTAAACGCAAGAAGTCGTGGCGGAAAAAGGTGGCCAAGACAGATGTGGATCAGACGATGGATGAATCCACCTACACTAACATGCAACCGAGCCTGGAGGAAGTGGAGGAACAATTATTTATCTCGTTCACGTCAAAGGTAAAGCACATCATGTTTCCCAGGATTTTTGTTCTTTTTAGGGAACCAGAAGACCAAAACGAACCACCAACATCCAACTTGTCTCAGAGCATTCAATATTATGTCCAGAGATCAGAACCAGGAGGAGCCAGTGTTAATACTGATTAACTTCCCATTCCAGAAAATCATTGTCCTTCTTCAGATTCCCCCAGTTTGTCACCTTCAGGCTACCGACCACAAATTGTTTCCTTGTCCCTAATCTCTAGTAGACTTTATTTACCCTCGTCCATCTTATTAGAGTATCTGAATTCTGAGTGTAAATATAACCACGACTCAAGCCCATCCGATCCCACAGTGTAACGCACTGCATTTTATAGATGTGGCAATTACCTTTACCCTTAGTGTCTGAAATCACAATGTACTCCTCATTATTGAGTAAACTACTGAGGGTTTATAGAGGGAGTAGAGAAGCACATCGTCATTTGTGGTCCATTAGTTTGTCTTCATATGTCTTAGTAATAGAAACCCACAAATTCACCTACTGCCAAGGTGCATGGAGAAGGAAGTCAAGGTGAGATGTTACCAAGTGGCAGCAAAGGGAATAATAAAGGACCCAGGCAGCTGTCATGTTCCTCAGATACCAGATTACAACACAGTCAGAGAGACTGGCCCACTTTTCCAGATGATTGATGAGGATATTGTGGTCGGTCGTATCAAATGTTAAGAACTGAGACCTTATTTCCATCAGTGTTTGGTGTGAGGTTGATGATTAATGCAGTGAGAGCAGTTCAGTGCTGTGGTTTGTTCTGAAGCCTGACGGTGTTGAGTAGATAGGGCACCAATACCAATCCAAGTACCCTTAAAGTCACAGTACTGTATCCTGTACCCATCATGTGAAGCATTACACCACTCCTCAACATCTAAATTATTTGATTAGTACACAAATACATTTCGAAAAGTCTTCAAATGATTAATATTTATAAATTGAAAAAATTCAGTCAATACCTTTTTAAAGGCATAGGGTCCCAATACTTAGCCGGTGAATAGCTGGTCAATAGTGGAGAAAAATATTCTAGATTTCCCAACATTGTAATCCTGGAAAAATAATCCTCACCGGATGGACTGTAACACATTTCTACCACCGACTGTGATGCTTACAGGCCAACGAGCATCACATGACTCCAGGTGATGATGCTGCAGCTGGTCTGTGTTTGTGACATTTCACTAAATGATTGAAAATAGAATTCCAAGAAAATGTGACGTGTGTTGCAAGAGAGGAGCGTTTGCCTGCTGTGCACTACCAAAGAGAACTGGTTTTACAGGTGAAGCATGTTTGTAATTTAAGCCCGAGGCCTCCGAGTCAAGCAAAGAGGTTTTTCAACATGTCGTCATTAAAACATTTTTACAGCAAGAAATAACAAAAATTCACAGATTTCAGTTTCTCAGAAGAGAATATGTCTAGTCCCCTTAGTCTGATAGAGACGGTAATGAAATAATGAGCTGTTTTTGATTTGAAGCTGGAATGTTGTAAAATTCTTCTTCAGGGTTTTTGTTGTTACAATAAAACTGTTTAATGATTAGTTGATAATGAAACTCATCAGATCATTACTCAGCCTTAAAGTGCTAAAGGTTCAAATCCAGACAAACTGAATGTTTGTTCTCCATGTTCATAATTTCACTGTGTGATTAAAATGATTCATATTTTAGGAGGCCCTCAAACTTCACGTTGTGGACTCTCCTGAAGGCGGATCGGCGGCGCCTGAAGTCCGACAGCTACCAGCTGAGGAAGCGAACGGTAAACAACGCTCATTATTACAGCAGCTTTTTACCGTTTGTTTAATTAAAAACTGAAAAACATGCTGAAGATGTGAAGTTCATCTGTGTTATACAGTTTAGCACCGACTCAAAGCGCTGCTAGCCTCGCTGTTGGCAGTAACAGTAACGAGACTGAGCTAACAGGAAGTAGAAGCTAATTCTAAGCTAACAACAGGAAGTAGAAACTTCTTCTGATTTGCTTGAACTTTTTTCTTTTTGTTACGAAACTGGAACTTGACACTTAAGTGAAGTTAATGAGGCGAAGCGATATTTTACTTTATAAGCTAACTCTGAGGTGACCGGAGCTAGCTTAGCTACAATTATCTACCATTAAAACAGATATGCTAGCTATCTACCATAACATGCGCTAACTACACACAGCTAGCATACCACTGGACGTGCATATTAATTTAGTCTAATTTAGTGATATTGTGGGACGGCTGAGGCGGCGCTGACTCGTTTACGTCACAGGAAGCATTAATTTGTGGTTAGTTATTTACTGTATTAGGATCCATAAATGAGATAATGAGATCCGTTACGTTGCAGAGGTTAGAGGTCAGAGGTTACGTTATTCAGACCCGTAGGTAGATTTGTTTTGCAGTGAGTTGTGATCCATTCATCCATACGAACACCCTAACAACCATAACCCCATAACCCCATAACCCCCTAACACCCTAACACCCTAACACCCTAACACCCTAACACCCATACACCCATACACCCATACACCCTAACAACCATTAAACCATAACACCCTTAACAACCCTAACAACCCTAACACCCTAACCCCTTCACCCCATAACACCCATAACACCCATAAACACCCATAAACACCAATTACACCAGACCCTACCTCAACCTGGTGATAGTCAGACCCTACCTCAACCTGGTGTTAGTCAGACCCTACCTCAACCTGGTGTTAGTCAGACCCTACCTCAACCTGGTGATAGTCAGACCCTACCTCAACCTGGTGATAGTCAGACCCTACCTCAACCTGGTGATAGTCAGACCCTACCTCAACCCGGTGATAGTCAGACCCTACCTCAACCCGGTGATAGTCAGACCCTACCTCAACCCGGTGTTAGTCAGACTCTACCTCAACCTGGTGTTAGTCAGACTCTACCTCAACCTGGTGATAGTCAGACCCTACCTCAACCCGGTGTTAGTCAGACCCTACCTCAACCCGGTGTTAGTCAGACCCTACCTCAACCCGGTGATAGTCAGACCCTACCTCAACCCGGTGTTAGTCAGACCCTACCTCAACCCGGTGATAGTCAGACCCTACCTCAACCCGGTGATAGTCAGACCCTACCTCAACCTGGTGTTAGTCAGACCCTACCTCAACCTGGTGATAGTCAGACCCTACCTCAACCTGGTGTTAGTGGTGTCAGACCCTACCTCAACCTGGAGTTAGTCAGACCCTACCTCAACCTGGTGATAGTCAGACTCTACCTCAACCTGGTGATAGTCAGACCCTACCTCAACCTGGTGATAGTCAGACTCTACCTCAACCTGGAGTTAGTCAGACCCTACCTCAACCTGGTGATAGTCAGACTTTACCTCAACTTGGTGATAGTCAGACCCTACCTCAACCCGGTGTTAGTCAGACCCTACCTCAACCTTGTGTTAGTGGTGTCAGACCCTACCTCAATCTGGTGTTAGTCAGACCCTACCTCAACCTGGTGTTAGTCAGACCCTACCTCAACCTTGTGTTAGTGGTGTCAGACCCTACCTCAATCTGGTGTTAGTCAGACCCTACCTCAACCTGGTGATAGTCAGACCCTACCCCAACCTGGTGATAGTCAGACCCTACCCCAGCCCGGTGTTAGTCAGACCCTACCTCAACCTGGTGATAGTCAGACCCTACCTCAACCTGGTGATAGTGGTGTCAAACTCTACCTCAACCTGGTGTTAGTCAGACCCTACCTCAACCTGGTGATAGTCAGACCCTACCTCAACCTGGTGATAGTCAGACCCTACCTCAACCTGGTGTTAGTCAGACCCTACCTCAACCCGGTGTTAGTGAGACTCTACCTCAACCTGGTGTTACTCAGACCCTACCTCAACCTGGTGATAGTCAGACCCTACCTCAACCTGGTGATAGTCAGACCCTACCTCAACCTGGTGATAGTCAGACCCTACCTCAACCTGGTGATAGTGAGACCCTACCTCAACCTGGTGTTAGTCAGACCCTACCTCAACCTGGTGATAGTCAGACCCTACCTCAACCTGGTGTTAGTCAGACCCTACCTCAACCTGGTGTTAGTCAGACCCTACCTCAACCTGGTGTTAGTCAGACCCTACCTCAACCTGGTGTTAGTCAGACTCTACCTCGATCTGCCTATCAGTGATCATAGGGTCCAAGATATGTTCAGTCTGCCTTAAAATCTCAGTCCTGACCAGGTTTTCAAAGACTTTCATAAGAACTGATGTCAGAGCAACTGGTTAAAATAATAACAGATTACTTTTGAGAAAACGTAACTAAACAAACGTGTCACTTAATAAAATTGTTACTGTTAGTAGATGACAGTAGATGTTCAGATGAGGTGAACTCTGCGTCTGTTTCCATCCCTCCAGATACAAACATTGATGCTGCTGACGGTTCACTCCCGCATTGCATCAATCCCAACAACTTTCCTGCCAAACTGTGGCGTCTGGTGACAAACCCCGACAACCGAGCCATCTGCTGGGACAGCGGTGGCGAGGTCATCGTCATTGATCAGCAGCTCTTCGAGAAGCAGATCCTGTCTCCTGACGGCGTCGCCTCAGACAACGCCGATGCCTTCAAGACCACCAACTTCTCCAGCTTCGTCCGTCAGCTGAACCTGTACGGCTTCAGGAAAGCTGACACGGCCGGCACAGCTCCAACCATTGCTACCACTGGAACGCTTCATCACTTCTCCAGTCCGAACTTCAAGAGGAACCACCCCGAGCTCCTGGTGAATCTCAGGAGACTCACTGTGGACAATAAAGCCAAACTACAAGCTGGGCTGAATGTGAACAGTCGGCTGCCGAGTCGACACCAGCGGCTCAGTGGAGTCGACGATGAAAGAGAGAAAAGTTTGAAGAGAGGTAAGTGTGACATCTGAATGAGGGCTTTGTTATAAAATGAGAATTATTTGTAGTAAATTGACCCCTTGACCTTGACCGTTTTCGATATCCAGATATTACACATGATTCTTCACATGTAGAATAAGAAAGTTGAGTAGTAGCGTTGCATCTTGGGTAATGTGAGTGTGAGTAGTAGCGTTGCATCTTGGGTAATGTGAGTGTGAGTAGTAGCGTTGCATCTTGGGTAATGTGAGTGTGAGTAGTCAGCTCTTGATGTAAACCATCCAGGAACTTCTCACATACTCTAAATCACTACGCAGTTAAACACACGACATACTTCACATGACGTCAGAGTTAGTACGAGTAGGAGGAAAGGATGCGGTTTCTAACAGAGCCGAAGAAACGATGCCACCTGCTGGAGGGTTGTGGGTATAGCAGGTAGTACATGTGAGTATATTTAGATCTAAGCACAATAACTTGAGCGGGCCGGTTCGTGATCTGAAGAACTGTGAAATAAGAACTGTGGCAGATTTATGGGAGAGGAGGTGAGAGACCTGGGAGATGTTTCTAGGTCTGGTTTAGATGGAGGGAGGCTGACGTATGATTTACAGCAGCTGTTATTTAAACTGTTTCTGTCTTCAGTCGAACCTGCGGAGAGCTCTGAGGATCCGATCGCTGCATCTGAGAAGATTCTGCTGAGAGATCTGCAGCTGATGAAACACCGACAGGTCATCCACCCTGTCCTGCAGGAAGGTCTGACTTCACTTCACTGTTTCATCATCATACTTTTTATTTATTTCATTTCATTGGTTTGGTGGTTTTTGTCTTTTACTTTTGTGTATTTGGTTGAATTTACAGCTTATTTATGTATTTGGCCTTTAAGGTGAAGTGAATGATATACAGTCAAAGTTACTGTTCAGTAATTTGTTAAAGTGTCGAAAAGAAATTACAGAAGGACGAGTTCACTCTGTCATAAACCAGCAGTCAGTACGAAGATCGTCTTGCTGTAATCATCCCTCCTGTTCATACTGGGAACATGAGATCATCATGGGTGTTACAGTTAAAATCAAAGTATTCTTTTACACATACATCATGGTTTAATGTCATACTATTCAAGGTGCATACACAATCCATTTTCCCAGCGTTCAGTACATTTCTCCAACTGGAGTCTTAAAACAAAAGTAAGACTCTCCATACAGTAAGTTTCCTGAATGACCCCACGCCACTGGTCCAAAGTTGGAGGATCTGGTTGCAACCATTTCCTAGTTATAGCTTTCCTACTACATGCCAAAAGTATCTTCAATAAGTATTTATCTTTCTGTAGGACTGTTTCTGGTATTATACCGAGATACAAAGTCACAAAAGAGAAATCTAAGTCCACCCCAATTATCTCATTTATCTCGGTAGCCACCTCTCCCCAGTATGATTGGATTTTCGGACAGGCCCAAAAGACATTAAAGTGATTAGAGGTTCCACGTTGTCTCCAACAGAAGCCTCGGCTCGGTGTGCCTGTAGAAACTGTCCTTTTAAATAAAATTACTTTAAAGTTTTATTGTTTATGTTCTGTTTGTCCTCAGTTGGACTGAAGATGAACCTGCTGGACGCGTCTCTGTCCATCGACCTGCAGTATCTGGGAGTCCGTCTACCCATCCCCCCCCCTGGAGTCTGTGTGGAGCCGCTCACCAAGGAGCTGCCTCCTCCTCACAGTCAGTGAATGATTATATTTATCTCATAACTTTACAGAGAGCACAAACAGTTCAGATATGAATGAATGCAGTTACTCGCAAAACGTAAAAGAAGAAAGTCAGAATTATAATCCAACATGAGCCTCTTGCAAATACATGTAACCATAAAGAGGAAGTAAAATAACAATCAAAATGAAACCATAACATATTGTGACATGCAGATTGAATCTTTCTGGTAGAACATTTAAGAGTTGGATATTCTGACCATAGACATCGACTTTATAAACTTGATGGGCGAAGAAAAAGTGTCTAATTAAAATCTGTGTCAGTATTTTAAATTGAGATGTGTCATTAAAACCAAATCTCCCGTGGCGTCTAACTGAGACCTCCATGATGTCTTGCTGCAAAGAGTCACTGAGCTGTAGTCTAGTATTCAGGTTCATTAGCAGCTACTTTCAGCCACTAGGAGGAGCTCTAAGCTTCAGAGTGAATGTTTCCTGCTGCCCTCGGCTACTCTGACTCGGTAGTAAGTTAGCCTGCTAGCTAGCTGACTGGTAGTAAGTTATCCTGCTAGCTAGCTGACTGGTAGTAAGTTATCCTGCTAGCTAGCTGACTGGTAGTAAGTTAACCTGCTAGCTAGCTGACTGGTAGTAAGTTAGCCTGCTAGCTAGCTGACTGTTAGTAATTTAGCCTGCCAGCTAGCTGACTGGTAGTAAGTTAGCCTGCTAGCTAGCTGACTGGTAGTAAGTTAGCCTGCTAGCTAGCTGACTGGAGGCAACATGATGCAGACGAAGACACACTAAAGTCCAGCGTGGGTTTAAAAGCTTCCAGAAAGTAAAGGATGATGTTGTCAGGTGTGAAATATGTGGAGCAGAGTTGAGCTACGGTGGCTTCACACGGACAAAAAGCTGCTAACTGCTGTGACGGTTGCTAAGGGAGACGGACCTGACGCTAATCACCAAACTAGTACGTCAACAGAGAGAAAGCTAACGTTACGTCTCTCATTGCTAACATGATGGTAAAGGAATGAAGGCTGATTATCTTGTAAATGTCGGCATGCAGCAGATATTTAGTCATCGGTTAAACTCACCGGTTAGTCGACTCTCTAATTTTAACCCACGAGCAGTTAATAATAAAATTATAATGAAGTTTTTACTGTTGGCGTATTCGGATCCATCAGAGTAACTCACGGTTTCCTCTGCAGATGTTTCCGCTGCGTTTGTGTCCCGAACGGGAAAAACGACAGACGTCACTCAGATTAAAGGCTGGAGAGAGAAATTCACTCCTTCAGAGGCTCCGACTGAAACGCCTCCATCGTCCAAACCTGAAGGTAAATAAAGACGTCCGATTTCTTTCTAGACATCAGTGAAATAAATAAATCTGGAGATAAAAGAGGTGAACTGACAGCTGGTCTCTGTCCTGCAGCCGTTTCCTCCTCAGACTCCAACAAGAGGAACCTGTCGGCGTTCTGCAGCGACATGCTGGACGAGTATCTGGAGAACGAAGGGAAGCTGATAGACGAACGCGCCGCCAGCTTCTCCCAGCCGCCGGTGGAGCCGCTGGTCTACGAGCTGCCCACCAGGAGCAGCAGCTATGTCCGAACCCTGGACAGCGTCCTGAAGCAGACCTGCAGCACCCCCACCTCAGACCTCATCTCTGGGTTCATCCCCCCCTCCAAGAGACCCAAACTCCCCCCCAAAGAGCCCAAGACGTCCCGCAGAGGAGACAGGAGGCAGAAAGGTCTGAAACAGAACAAACCCAGACCAGAACCCACAGCTGCTCACAGTTTGGGTCCAGCTGAGTCCAGTCCTGCAGTCAGTAACCCCCCAGAGCCCACAGACCCCTTCACCGAGGCCCCCAAATCAAAGAAAAACCTGCTGAAAGTCAGACCACCAGCAGCATACACAGATCCATCACCTGACCCCCCTTTGCCCCAAGCCCCCACCAAGGGGAAGAGGCTCAAACCCAAGAACTGGTCCCAGACCCTCAGCTCCCCCCAGGTCTCAGAGGACATGGCCCCGCTGGAGTCGGACTCAGAGCTGGGGGAGGACTCGCCCGGGGGGGGCAGACCCGTGATGACCCGAGCACTGCTGAAGCAGAGAGACCTGGAGGACGGCGTGGTGTGGGAGGGCCGCCCCCGCACCTGCATCACCCGGGAGAGGGCCGCCATCGCTCTGACATCACTGTTCACCTTATCGGTACGGTCTGTGACCTCCTCTCTAATGGTACTGTCCTCCTCTCTAATGGTACTGTCCTCCTCCTCTCTAATGGTACTGTCCTCCTCCTCTCTAATGGTACTGTCCTCCTCTCTAATGGTACTGTCCTCCTCTCTAATGGTACTGTCCTCCTCTCTAATGGTACTGTCCTCCTCTCTAATGGTACTGTCCTCCTCCTCTCTAATGGTACTGTCCTCCTCCTCTCTAATGGTACTGTCCTCCTCCTCTCTAATGGTACTGTCCTCCTCCTCTCTAATGGTACTGTCCTTCCCCTCTCTAATGGTACTGTCCTTCCCCTCTCTAATGGTACTGTCCTTCCCCTCTCTAATGGTACTGTCCTTCCCCTCTCTAATGGTACTGTCCTCTTCTCTAATGGCACTGTCCTCCTCTCTAATGGTACTGTCCTTCTCCTCTCTAATGGTACTATCCTCCTCCTCTCTAATGGTACTGTCCTCCTCTCTAATGGTACGGTTTCTGTGGTTTTAGGGCTTCGTCAGTGAGAACCCGACCGCTCCGATTCCCCCCCCACGCAGACGGGCCCCCCCCTGCCTGAACGAGTCCTGCCGACTCGGCTGCGTCTGCTCCAGTCTGGCCTTCAGCTGCAGGCCGGGTCACTGCGGCCGCCCCCGCTGCATGTTCGGCTGCAGCTGCCTCAAACAGAAGGTGGTGCTGCTGAAGAACCTGGACGGCTCCGACTCCAGCTCCTCCAACCAGGAGTCCACCAGGAGGAGGAGGAGGAGGAGGAGGATGAAGATGGCTTACAGTAAGCAACAGGAACAACCTCCAGTAATGAAGAAGACTTACATTATCACAGCTTAGCCTTCTGAAGCTAACTGAACATTTCCCAGCTGATACCTCTGTGATTCCTGCAGTTTAAAATAATAATAATAATTAAAGCTGCTAGCAGCGATGAACGGGCCCTCGCCCCCCCATGCATGTCAGTTTACAGATACAATAGGGCTTCGTGCTGGTCAGAGCTCGGCCCTAATAATACTAATAATAACTGAAGTCTCTGTTGTGGTTGTTTGAAATGAACCAGGAATGTAAATCAATGTGAACAGTGAAGCTTTTGAAGTGACAGCTGAATGTGTCTGTTGAAGTTCTGAAGGAGGCGGACAGCGTTTCCCAGCCTGCCGAACGGATCCGGACTCTGTGGAAGAGGGACAGCGGAGACTCAGATCCAGACCCGGTCTGCGTCCCTCAGTCCAACTCTGAGACCTGCTCAGCTGTAAGAATCAGTCTCTTTTATACACTAATAAAGTTTAAAATGTGCTAATTAGAGAAAGATGTTAAACATTTACCTCTAGTATGCAGACGTCTGTGAGACAGTGTCTCTGTCCTCTGGACGACTCACTGTGGACAGGGTTAAAACCGTCTGTCCTGTGGACGGACTCACTGTGGACAGGGTTAAAACCGTTTGTCCTATGGAGGACTCACTGTGGACAGGGTTAAAACTGTCTGTCCTATGGAGGACTCACTGTGGACAGGGTTAAAACCGTCTGTCCTGTGGACGGACTCACTGTGGACAGGGTTAAAACCGTCTGTCCTATGGAGGACTCACTGTGGACAGGGTTAAAACCGTCTGTCCTGTGGACGGACTCACTGTGGACGGGGTTAAAACCGTCTGTCCTGTGGACGGACTCACTGTGGACAGGGTTAAAACCATCTGTCCTGTGGTGGACTCACTGTGGACAGGGTTAAAACAGTCTGTCCTGTGGAGGACTCACTGTGGACAGGGTTAAAACCGTCTGTCCTCTGGACGGACTCACTGTGGACGGGGTTAAAACCGTCTGTCCTGTGAAGGACTCACTGTGGACAGGGTTAAAACCGTCTGTCCTGTGGAGGACTCACTGTGGACAGGGTTAAAACCGTCTGTCCTGTGGAGGACTCACTGTGGACAGGGTTAAAACTGTCTGTCCTGTGGACGGACTCACTGTGGACAGGGTTAAAACCGTCTGTCCTGTGGAGGACTCACTGTGGACAGGGTTAAAACCGTCTGTCCTCTGGAGGACTCACTGTGGACAGGGTTAAAACCGTCTGTCCTGTGGACGGACTCACTGTGGACAGGGTTAAAACCGTCTGTCCTGTGAAGGACTCACTGTGGACAGGGTTAAAACCGTCTGTCTTGAGCTCAGTCGCTGTGTTTGAACGCTGGCTTTGTGTTGAGGTCTGTCTTCGTGTGTCTGCAGGACTCCAGCAGCAGCAGCAGCATCGTGGACTCCAGCAGCTGTGCTCGGGCCAGAGCTTACCGAGGAAAGATGAGGAAACAAAAGCAGAAGGTAAAGATCCTGATTGGCAGCTGAAGTCCATTTTAAATGCCAAAAAATGTCTTCTCAAATGAGACATTAGCTTTGTGATATTTGACAAAATAAGCAAACTGAAGACATCACTGGGTCTCTAGGACATTCACATTCTGATTAAGATTATTATTGATTTATTGAGATTGATTGACAGATTAATTGATAGTGAAAGTAATCATTAGTCGAGGTCCAGATATGAACAAACAGGAACACTAAAGTGGTCCAAGTGTTGATCCCTGTAGTAGTGCTCATTGATCTTCGGAGTAGGAGGAAGCAGCTGTGATGATTTACTGACAGTATGATATTTTTCTTCCAGGAGGCGTCTAAAGACGTGAAGTCTAAAGACGTGAAGTCTAAAGACACTCGGCTGAAGTCTTTGAAGAAGACGGACATGAGTCTTGACAGAGTAAAAAGCAAACCCTGTGGTTCTCCCTCAGGTAGGTGAACTGTCTGTGGAGCTCCATGCTCTCCTCAGTCCGACTACATCTGTAGTACGTGTGTGTATTTGTGTTTATGGAGCCGCTGCATAACGCCTCACACAGGGCACCAACGGTAATGTGACGATTTATAACATGAAGAGATTTGATGGTAAAACAGATGAAACTACTTCCTGTGAAACTACTTCCTGACACTGACTGATGAACCAGGTTTGCTTCAGAGCCACAAAGTGATTCAGTGGTTCTGTTTTTCTTCAGTACGTGAACCGGCAGCGACCCCGAAGCCGTCGAAGCGTCTGACCATCGTGGCCGAGTGTCGCTGGAGGAGCGACGCCGACCGGGACCGCATGCTGAAGAAGCTCTGCGAGGCGATGGCTCAGGACCGCCTGAACGAGCCCTTCTGGTTCCGCCGGTACCTGGTCAGCCCGGTCAGCCAGACCGTGGAGGAGAGCAACGGAGAACGCTGCATCCAGTACAAGATCCACATCTCCCAGCCCAGACTGGGCCGGCAGAAACCAGCTCAGCAGCAGGACGGCCGGACTGGACCACGACGAGAGGTAGTCTGAATGAACGGAGCATCGGTGTGACTTCGGATTATAGAAATGATTAAAGTGAAGTAATGATGAAACGTTACAGCGGCGGGTAGCGGGGGACTTACAGTAAAGCAGAAAGTATTCACTGAAGAGGCTGAATCAGAAATATTTTGTCCTCTTAAAAATTACAAAATGATTTTAATTGATCATTAGAGTAATGATAATAAGTCGACTTCAGTCTATTTGGATGAAGAAATGTTTTAATGTTATAAAAACAGCAGAAACATTACAAATCTTTATTGAAGCCTCAAACTGAAGGTTTTCCTCAGTGGACTGATGTTCCTGTAATACTTTAAAGTATCCGAGTACTTCTGCCACTGCATTAAATGTGTTTCATGTTAGCATGTTTTGACTATAGGCAGGTTATTGATAGACGTGTATCGGTTGGTAAAAGTGTTTATCAGACCAACTCAAACTGTAGAAAGGTGAATAAATGTTGTGGATCAGCAGGTGGAGCGCTCGTCCTCCAATTGGAAGATTGGTGGAGTCGATTCTCGGCTCCTCCAGTCCACGTGTCCATGTGTCACTTGGACACTTTCCCAAATTGCTCCCGTTGCTATGCCGACAGTGTATGAATGTCTGTGAATGGGTGAATGAGACATGTAATGTAAAAAGCGCGTGTGGTCATAATGACTAGAAATGTGCTCTATAAGTACAATTTACCATAAATATGTTAAACTGAATGTACTGATGCTCTGTAACGTTTCCTCAAGTTCAGTCTGAGCTGTTTCTGATTGCATTGACAGGAAAAGGAGCTGAAGGAGGAGAAGGAGCTGAAGGAGGAGAAGAAGATGGAGGAGGAGAAGGAGCAGAAGGAGGTGGAGGAGGAGAAGAAGCTGAAGGAGGTGGAGGGACCTCTGGAGGACTGGCAGCAGGAGGTGATGGATGAGGAGGAGCTTCTGGAAGATTGGCAGCAGGAGGTGATGGATGAGGAGGAGCTTCTGGAAGATTGGCAGCAGGAGGTGAAAGAAGGAGACATCGAGGAGGAGGAGGAGCAGGAGGAGGAAGAGGAGGAGGATGAACGGAGAGAGGAAGTGGAAACATCAGCAGAGAAGAAGAAGCTGCTCAACACGGCGTTGCCCTTCCTGACGGGAATCTCTCCCGCCGGTTTCCTGTCAGCTGACAGGAAGCAGCCGGGAGGAACCGATCAGCTGATCCAGGTAGGAGTCTCATGGTTCATTAGTAACGTCTGTATGAGTCACTTGATCTCTCTGAGCTCATTGATCCCAGAGCAGCCAGTCAGATAATGAATCCCAGGTTAATGAGTGTGTGTGTCTAACCCTGACCCAGGTGAACGGGAAGCTGTATCCTCTGGCTAAGATCCAGCTGGGGAAGATGGGCGCGCTCCACCCGGCCAATCGGCTGGCGGCGTACCTGACGGGCCGTGTCGGGATCAACAGGAAGCAACAAGTTGGACCCCCCCAGACCCAGACTGCAGACCTGTCCCCCCCGGCCCGACCCCCCTCCTCCACAGCCAACGCCCCCCTCAGCGCCCCAGCCGTCCCGACAGGTGAAACAACCTGATCCTCATGTTGAGCCACAGCTTAACGAGCTGTGTGTAGTTAACGAGCTGTGTGTAGTTAACGAGTTGTGTAGTTAACTAGTTGTGTGTAGTTAACAAGCTGTGTGAAGTTAACGAGCTGTGTGTAGTTAACAAGCTGTGTGAAGTTAACGAGCTGTGTGTAGTTAACGAGCTGCGTGTAGTTAACGAGCTGTGCGTAGTTAACGAGCTGTGTAGTTAACTAGTTGTGTGTAGTTAACGAGTTGTGTGAAGTTAACGAGCGGTGTGACGTTAACGAGCTGCGTGAAGTTAACGAGCTGCGTGAAGTTAACAAGCTGTGTGTAGTTAACGAGTTGTGTGTAGTTAACAAGCTGTGTGAAGTTAACGAGCGGTGTGACGTTAACGAGCTGCTTGAAGTTAACGAGCTGCGTGAAGTTAACGAGCTGTGTGTAGTTAACGAGCTGTGTGTAGTTAACGAGCTGTGTGTAGTTAACGAGTTGTGTGTAGTTAACGAGCTGTGTGACGTTAACGTGCTGTGCGTAGTTAACGAGCTGTGCGTAGTTAACGAGCTGTGACGTTAACGAGCTGTGTGTAGTTAACGAGCTGTGTGTAGTTAACGAGCTGTGTGAAGTTAACGAGCTGTGCGTAGTTAACGAGCTGTGTGTGAAGTTAACGAGCTGTGTGTAGTTAACGAGCTGTGTGTAGTTAACGAGCTGTGTGTAGTTAACGAGCTGTGTGTAGTTAACGAGCTGTGTGTAGTTAACGAGCTGTGTGTGAAGTTAACGAGCTGTGTGTAGTTAACGAGCTGTGTGTAGTTAACAAGCTGTGTGTGAAGTTAACGAGTTGTGTGACGTTAACGAGCTGTGTGTAGTTAACGAGCTGTGTGAAGTTAACGAGCTGTGTGTAGTTAACGAGCTGTGTGAAGTTAACGAGCTGTGTGTGAAGTTAACGAGCTGTGTGTAGTTAACGAGCTGTGTGAAGTTAACGAGCTGTGTGTAGTTAACGAGTTGTGTGTAGTTAACGAGCTGTGTGAAGTTAACGAGCTGTGTGTAGTTAACGAGTTGTGTGTAGTTAACTAGTTGTGTGACGTTAACGAGCTGTGTGAGGTTAACGAGCTGTGTGACGTTAACGAGCTGTGTGACGTTAACGAGCTGTGTGACGTTAACGAGCTGTGTGACGTTAACGAGCTGTGCGACGTTAACGAGCTGTGTGACGTTAACGAGCTGTGTGTAGTTAACGAGTTGTGTGAAGTTAACGAGCTGCGTGTAGTTAACGAGCTGTGTGTAGTTAACGAGCTGTGTGTAGTTAACGAGCTGTGTGTAGTTAACGAACTGTGTGACGTTAACGAACTGTGTGACGTTAACGAGCTGCGTGTAGTTAACGAGCTGCGTGTAGTTAACGAGCTGTGTGACGTTAACGAGCTGTGTGTAGTTAACGAGCTGCGTGTAGTTAACGAGCTGTGTGGGACAGGACAGGGTTAAAACAGTCTGTCCTGTCTTGAGCTCAGTCGCTGTTTGAACGCTGGCTTTGTGTTGAGGTCCGTCTTCGTGTGTCTGCAGGACTCCAGCAGCAGCAGCAGCAGCAGCAGCAGCAGCGTGGACTCCAGCAGCTGTGCTCGGGCCAGAGCTTACCGAGGAAAGATGAGGAAACAAAAGCAGAAGGTAAAGATCCTGATTGGCAGCTGAAGTCCAAAATGTCTTCTCAAATGAGACATTAGCTTTGTGATATTTGACAAAATAAGCAAACTGAAGACATCACTGGGTCTCTGGTGCGGAGTTAACGAGCTGTGTGTACTTTTGTGTTTCAGACTCTGTGAAACTATCTTCAGGCCCAGCGGCTCCTAAAGGCTCTCAGCTGTTGATGGTTCAGGTCCCGAGGCCTACGGGGCCTACGGGGCCTACGCGGCCTACGGGGCCTAAGCGGCCTACGGGGCCTACGCGGCCTACGGGGCCTACGGGGCCTGCGGGGCCTACGGGGTCTACGCGGCCCCCGGCCCCCCCCTCCACCCCAACCATGTTCCTGCAGCCGGTCCAGGGCCCAGCAGGGCTGCAGTACTACCGCAGACCTGACGGGAAACTGGTCCAGCTGTTCCGCATCGGCCAGCTGAGGCCCGCGACCCCCGACCCGAGTCAGCCCGGTGAGTCAGCTGATCGCCTGTTTGTTTGTTTGTTTGTTTGTTTGTTTGTTCTGGACTGACCCCCCCCCCTCTCTGCCCCCCTCAGCCCCCCCCCACACACTTCCTCAGGCTACACCCATCACAGCCAGCTCGTTGCCCTCCCTCCAGCCTGGTCCTGGAGTCCTGAACCAGAAGCAAACATGCACCTTGAAGATCCTCCCCCCCCCTGGCTCCAACAAGCGTCATGTGGTCGTCACGAAAGTCCCCCCCCCCTCACGTCCTCCAGCGTCTGCAGGCTCCTCTCCCTTCTCCCTCTCTGGCCTCCGGTCCTTCTCATTGCCCCCTCTCCCCCCAAAATCTGGTCTGGTCCAGAAGAGTACGCGTACCATAAAAATCTTCCCCCCCCCTTCCAACAAGGATCATGTGGTCGTCCCTAAAGTCCCACCCCCCCCGGTGACATCATCGGGCTCCTTCAGGCCCCTGCTCAACCTCATCTCCCTCAAACTCTCAGCAGAGGGGTCAGCGGTCACACTTCCCCCCCTCCCTGAGCCGGCCTGTGACACGGGGGACTTGGACATCATCTGTGTGGATGAAGAGATGGAGGTTGTTACCAGGGAGACGGTGGGAGGGGGCCATCAGGCGGGAGGAGCTCATCAGGTGGGAGGGTCTCATCAGGTGGGAGGGTCTCATCAGGTGGGAGGGGCCCAGCAGGTGGGAGGAGCCCAGCAGGTGGGAGGGGCCCAGCAGGTGGGAGGAGCCCAGCAGGTGGGAGGGTCTCATCAGGTGGGAGGGGCCCAGCAGGTGGGAGGGGCCCAGCAGGTGGGAGGGGCCCATCAGGTGGGAGGGTCTCATCAGGTGGGAGGGGCCCAGCAGGTGGGAGGGGCCCAGCAGGTGGAGGATCTGGTGGCCTCGTCAAGCGAAGAGACGGAGAACTCGTCGGACTTCAGTGACGAGTCAGGCGACCACGGAGAGAAGAACCCCCCCACAAAGATCAAGGTAGGATGACTTCTGTGGTTATTTAAATAAATTATCGTTAACTTGACTTGATGAGGGTCACCTGCAGGCGGGGGGGGGGGGGGGGGGGGGGCTGTGTTAGATTTCTGTTGACCAATCACAGCGCCTCATTTTAACCAGGGGAAATCACCATGGCAACCAATGCTGACCTATCACATCCCTGGAAACGTTGAGTAGACAGAAACAATGTCTTTAGTGAACTTTATTGATCCCCGAAGTGATCAGCGGTCACGTGGTCAGCGGTCACGTGGTCAGCGGTCATGTGATCGGAGGTCAGGTGGTCCTGCAGATGTTTCATCTCATCGTCACTTTGTTCAATCGGGTTCTTCTTCTTCTTCTCCTTCTCCTTCTCCTTCTTCTTCTTCTCCTTCTTCTCCTCCTTCTTCTTCTTCTTCTTCTTCTTCTTCTTCTCCTTCTTCTCCTTCTTCTCCTTCTCCTTCTTCTTCTTCTTCTTCTCCTTCTTCTTCTTCTCCTCCTTCTTCTCCTTCTTCTTCTTCTCCTCATCTCTCTGTGTGCAGCGGCCTCTTCACACTGTGCTGGAGAGGAAGCGGCGAGGGCAGATCAGTGAGCTGTTCGATGGTTTGAGGCGCGAGGTCGCACCGACTGATGAGAAGACGTCGAAGGTCTCCACGCTGCAGCAGGTACGCTCACCATGACATCACTTCCTGTCTGACGTCACTTTAGTTTTTCTCTTCTTCACAGCTTCTGTGTGTTTCAGGCAGTGCAGCTGATCCAGGAGCTGAGGGCAGCTGAGACACACCTGAAGAAGAGGAAGAGCAGGCTGCTGAAGAGGAGGGACGATTACCTCTCCTTCATCACTCCGTCATCTTCATCATCCTCAGGTACAACAAGCGCATCACTGACCGCACCCTCCATCTTAACCAGCTGTTTGACGTTAACCAGCTGTTTGATGTTAACCAGCTGTTTGACGTTAACCAGCTGTTTGATGTTAACGACGTTAACCAGCTGTTTGACGTTAACCAGCTGTTTGACGTTAACGAGCTGTTTGAAGTTAACCAGCTGTTTGATGTTAACCAGCTGTTTGATGTTAACGAGCTGTTTGATGTTAACCAGCTGTTTGATGTTAACCAGCTGTTTGAAGTTAACCAGCTGTTTGAAGTTAACCAGCTGTTTGACGTTAACCAGCTGTTTGACGTTAACCAGCTGTTTGACGTTAACCAGCTGTTTGACGTTAACCAGCTGTTTGACGTTAACCAGCTGTTTGACGTTAACCAGCTGTTTGATGTTAACCAGCTGTTTGATGTTAACCAGCTGTTTGACGTTAACGTTAACCAGCTGTTTGACGTTAACCAGCTGTTTGACGTTAACCAGCTGTTTGATGTTAACCAGCTGTTTGAAGTTAACCAGCTGTTTGATGTTAACCAGCTGTTTGAAGTTAACCAGCTGTTTGACGTTAACCAGCTGTTTGACGTTAACCAGCTGTTTGACGTTAACCAGCTGTTTGATGTTAACGAGCTGTTTGACGTTAACCAGCTGTTTGAAGTTAACGAGCTGTTTGACGTTAACCAGCTGTTTGACGTTAACCAGCTGTTTGACGTTAACCAGCTGTTTGACGTTAACCAGCTGTTTGACGTTAACCAGCTGTTTGACGTTAACCAGCTGTTTGACGTTAACCAGCTGTTTGATGTTAACGAGCTGTTTGATGTTAACCAGCTGCACTTTGTTCAGCAGGAACAGGCGCAGCAGCTGCGTTACACCGTCAGAGGTCACATGACTCCATCGAAGTGACGGACAACTCGTCTGACGAGGATGCTGCCGTCACAGGGACAGGAAGTGATAGGAGAGCGGAGAGGGGTCTGTCGCAGGCGGTCAACCTGCTGGACGAGACGGACGAGCTGACGGACAACTCATCCGACGATGACACCGCTATCGCCAAGACGACCAGCGCTATCGCCAAGACGACCGGCGGCATCACCGAGACAACCGGCGCTATCGCCAAGACGACCGGCGGCATCACCGAGACGACCGGCGGCATCACCGAGACGACCGTCACCAATGTAAGCTGAGATGAGACCGTGCTGTGCGTCAGCACTCAGATGTCGAGTTTCACGTGATCGCAGCATCTGTGTGTCTTTGTCAGGAGGAGAAGGCTCGGGCCGTCGCCATGGAGACGGCGGAGGAGAGTCAGCTGAACGCAGCTCAGGAAAGGCTGGCGAGGATCATCAGGAACGTGGACTCAAAGTAAGACAATTCCTGCAGCGGAGAGTATTTATACATAAATATATTTATACGTATATAAATGCAGCTGCTCTTCAGCTTGAGATTTCAGCTTCGTGTCCAAACACTGAACATGTTTGTTTGTTGCAGTCTGAACGAGAAGCAGCGGAGCCGCTCGGCCGTCAGCGCTGTCGGCTCTCAGCATCACCTGTTGGAGCAGGTAAAATATATTTTATATATATAATATAAATATATATATAATATGTGATGTGTTCGTATCATCTGGACGATATTTGACCGAAGAGTAAAATGTTGAAGAGTACAACAGGTTTCATTCTTCTGATAAACAGGAAGTGGAACAGACTCTGGGGACTATTTTCAGAGGCGGATGAATCCACAGGTGTGTTTCTGTGTTTCAGGCTCGTCAGGAGATCCGGTCTCTGCAGAGTCAGATGGAGAATCTGAAAAGTGTCAAGATCTGTCTAAACCAGCAGAGAGCGGCTCACATCCGGCACCTCGCCCAGCGCTCAGGTGACCTCATCACACTGTGACCTCATCACTGTGACATCATCACTATCATCACTGTGACATCATCACTGTGACATCATCACTATCATCACTGTAACATCATCACTATCACACTGTGACCTCATCACACTGTGACCTCATCACTATCATCACTGTGACCTCATCACTATCATCACTGTGACCTCATCACACTATGACATCACTGCATGTTTCCCTATCCTGCAGGTAAGAGCGAGCAGAGGATCCTGAGGAAGCTGCAGCACCTGTCGTCCAATCAGAAGAAGCATGAGAGGATCCAAACAGCCAATCGGAGGACGGCAGCAGGGGGCGGGGCTTCTGATAACGATGCAGCTCCGCCCACCGCCTCACCTGTCCCCTTACCTGTTCAGCAGACCTTCAGTCATGGCGTCGTGAACGTGTCCCAGCCCGCCTCCGCCGCATCCCACAATGCACCTGTGCAGAGGGACCGGCCGAGGACCATCCCCAACATCCTGTCCCGCAGCAAGACCGCGGCGCAGACAGGTACGACGGCGTGAGACTTCCTGTTGGTGTGTGACGCTAACAAGCAGTGTGACGTTAACGAGCTTCCTGTCCCTCACAGAGACGACGGCAGCCTTTCACACTGTGGTTCCCACTGAGGTTCTGTCATTGGTTGGCACGGCGTTGTCAGGGCAACAGATCCTGACCCTGAGTCCGCTGATGGCGGGACCAACAGTGCTGCAGCCCTCCACCCCAGGTACTGACACCTGTCCTCTTCCTGTCTCTGTAGGCGTGGCTTTTATTCTGAAGTCTAACACCTCTTCCTGTCTCTGTAGGCGTGGCCTCAGTCACTCTCAACATTCCCAGTTTGACCAATCAGCAGATACATCTCACCTCGTTGCCCCACCCACCGACCGGTAAGATCTACAGCAGCTCCGCCCCCTTCATCGTCACTAACCTTGGAGGTAACTAACCCGCTAATTAACTAACCCGCTAGTTTAATAACTAATTCACTAACTCGCTAATTAACTAACCGTTACCGTTACTGTCCTCTTTCGGGGCCCTGCCACCACAATACGTTTGGGTCTGCCAGGTCTGACCGGCATCCCCCCCCCCCCCATCGGAGCCAACTCACCACCAGGTGGTGATCAGCTGACAGCTCCGCCCCTCTCTTCTCCCGAGTGTCCAAGACATGCGGCCGCAAGTCAGACGACACGACTACAAAGTCAATCATGGAACTGCGGCCTAGGGTGTCCTGGTGCCAAGTGCACATATGGACCCCCCCCCCCCCCCCCCTTATGCTTGAACATGGTGTTCGTTATGGACAACCTGTGATGAGCACAGAAGTCCAATAACAGAACACCACTCGGGTTCAGATCGGGGGGGGCCGTTCCTCCCAATCACACCCCTCCAGGTCTCACTGTCGCTGCCAACGTGGGCGTTGAAGTCCCCCAGCAGAACGAGGGAATCCCCAGAGGGAGACTCTCTCCAGCCCCCCCTCCAAGGAGTCCAAGAAGGGTGGATACTCTGAGCTGCTGTTTGGACCATAGGCACAAACAACAGTCAGGATCCGTCCCCCCACCCGAAGGTGGAGGGAGGCTACCCTCTCGTCTACCGGGGTAATAATAATAATAATAATAATGCATTTTATTTAAAGGCGCCTTTCAAAGCACTCAAGGTCACCTTACAAGGCACACATAACACAAAAACAGTACATCAAACAATATAAATCAGGTGACATTTAGTGCAGAGATAAGAATAAAGAAAGAAAATAAATAAAATAGATAAATAAAAATAAATAAATATGAACGTGACTTCAAAGTGCATTAATATAATAAATAAACAAGAATGAAGATTGCATAGTTAAAGGGAGATAGAGTAGGCCACTCTGAAAAGGTGCGTTTTCAGGCGGGATTTAAAGGTGGAGACAGAGTCTGAAGTGCGAATGTCAGGCGGGAGAGAGTTCCATAGGCGGGGGGCTGATCGGCTGAAAGCTCTTGAGTAGCGTTCTTGGGTAAACTCCAACATACAGGCACCAAGCCGGGGGGCAATAAGTATTGCCCCCCCTGCCCGGCGCCTCTCACCAGTGGCAACTCCAGAGTGGACGAGAGTCCAACCCCTCTGGAGGAGACTGGTTCCAGACTGGTTCCAGACTGGTTCCAGACTGGTTCCAGACTGGTTCCAGAGCCCTTGCTGTGCGTCGAGGTGAGGCCGACCACCAGCTCAGGCTCCTTCCCCACCAGAGAGGTGACGTTCCACGTCCCTAGAGCTAGCTTCTGCAGCCAAGGTCCCCGCCTTCGGCTGCCGCCCAGCTCACACTGCACCCAACCCCTTTGGCCCCTCCCACTGGTGGTGAGTCTTTGGGAGAGGGGGTCCCATGTCCCCTTTTCAGGCTGTGCCCGGCCAGGCCCCATGGGCGAAGCCCCAGCCACCAGGCCTGGATCCAGGGGGGGGCCCATTTACCCGCATCCGGGCGAGGGACACGGAAAACCATTTGTTGTGTTCATCATTAACTAACCAACTAGTTAACTAACAGCACAGTTGACTCATTAACTGACTCATTAACCTGATGCCTGATTGTTTAATTAGACGAATTAACTTTGAACTAATTGACTCAGTGAGTAATCAGCTGACCAACAAGCTACTTTAACCTCTATCACCTACCAGCTGACTGATTCATTAATTGACCCGTTAATTAATTAATTAACTATTTAACACTCATGAAGTATTTCTCACCAGCTCAGTAATTAACTGATGACCAACCATCACTTATCAACTGTTTATTAATACACTGATTAAATATAAACCAGTAGTCACCTGAGTCACTAATTAACTAATTAACTAATTAACTGACTTATCACAGAACCATCTTCCTGTTTGATGACATCATCATATTTCCTCCTGGTTGTTTATCAGCTGATCAGACGAGTCATGTGACTGTTTTTATCTTCCACAGCTGCAAACTTCAACAACCTGCTGCACGTCGTTCATCCCCCCCCACAACCGTCACCACGACAACCGTCACCACCACAGCCGTCACCACCACAACCGTCACCACGACAACCGTCACCACCACAGCAACAGACAGCTCCTCCTCGCCCTGCGGAGGTCTCTGATTGGCCGTCAGACCAGAGTAAAGATCAGGACGGCTCTGACATCACACCTGAATCCTGCTCGTCTGCGCCCGCCGCTCAGGGACCGTCCTCTTCGTCCTCTTCGTCTTCCTCGTCCTTGGCGTCCTCGAGGTTGAGCGCCGCCCGTCATGCTGATGTATCGGGGCCTCTGGGGGCGGGGCCACAACAGGATGCAGACTACGAGAATCTGACGTCTCTTCTTGATGAGATTGTCTTCCTCAACGGGCAGCCGTTACCGGGGAAGCCAGAGCAGGACGTCCCGCAGGGCGGCGAGGGGCGGGGCCACAGCCCGTGGCTCCTGCAGCTGGACTCTGACTCTGACGACACGGAGACGGCGGCGGCGGGGCTTAACGGACACTCAGAGACGCTGCAGGAGGGGGCGGGCACAGGTGGCGTTTTGGCCCCGCCCCCCCTGCTGCAGATGAAGGTGGGCGGGGCTAAAAGGGCAGAGCCCGCCAGCAGCGACGGCACGGTGGGGGGGGGAGGGGCGCCGCCGCCGCCGAAGAAGGGCGGCATGGCGTGGAGGCCGATGCCGAGGCTGGTGCCTCTGGGGCTGAGAGGAGCCCCGCCCAGCTGATGATGTCACAGCAGCCACAGGAGCCCCGCCCAGCTGATGATGTCATAGCAGCCACAGTTTGTGTCCTGTAAAGCAGAAAACGTGCGACGCCATCCGGCCAATCGGAAGCTCTGCTGTTGCCGCGACGATGATTTCGACATTTCTTTGTTTACAGATCTGAGATTAACGTTTCTATTTATTTTGTCCACTTCATCAGCTCCGTCCTCAGCATCACGTAACCACGGCAACGTGAGGCAGCAGACGATTGGATGTTCAGACGAGTTTGTATTTGTTAACATCGGTTGTTTCTGATTGGCTGCTGGACAGGAAGCTCTAAACCGAGCGAGTCAAGAAGAAAAAATATAAATATGGAGGAAAAGTTTCAGTTTTTAAAAGAAGTCGTAAAATTTAAAGATTTCAGTAAATAATAAAGTTGTTTCACAAGAAAGTGTCGAGTCTGCTTCTTGGGTATGATACTGAAATGAAAGCTAATGTGATGACATCATCGTGACGTCACTGTGATGACATCGTGACGTCACCGTGATGACATCGTGACGTCACCGTGACGACATCACCGTGACGACATCGTGACGTCACCGTGATGACGTCACGATGTCGTCACGGTGATGTCATCATATATTATAACTTTGTTTTTGTGAAATCTCGACTTTATGTCATCGTTTGGATTCGACTCAAAACACTTGAAGCGAGTTTAAAAGATAAAAACCACAGAAGAAGAAGAAGAAGAAGAAGAAGACCGCATGCTAACGTCACAGAGTAACGGCTGCTTTAATAAACTAACGGTGAACTCTAACGTTAACGTTCAGTCGATGTTTCAACGTTTTCTGTTTGTTTGTTTTACAGAAGAAAGAAAATCACTCGTCTAAGAAGTTATTTCATTTTTAAACAACAAAAACATTTTCAGTTTCTTCTTCTTTGTTTTCTAAATGTGTATTTCTGTTTAAAAGTTGAACGTGTCTGATCCGACCAATCACGAGGCTTCCTGTCAGTCACATGATCCAACAGACACGATTAGTTTTAAATATCGGGATTAAAAATAATTTAATCAACAGAGGTTCAATTTCAGGTGGTTCATAAAATTCATATTAATGTTGTTTTATAACCTTAAAATAAAAATAACCTTTAAACATGAAGCTTGATATTTAAAATGTATTTCATGAATATATTTAACTTCCTGTCACACAGATTTATATTAGCTTCTTGTGATAGTCACTCAAGTGGCTTCCTGCACGTCATTTCCTGTCGTATATAAACATTGAACTTGCAGTTTGTGTTTCCGCCGCGAGGGGGCAGCAGCGACTTAGACACGAGGACACCGGAAGTAGAGACTTTCCCCTTCAAAATGAAAGTGACAAGTGTTGGTAAGATGATGAATCCATAAATGAGTTAAACTAGATTTTAAAGCAGCATCAGGTTTGTTAAAATGTACATTTAGTATTTTTGTTGGTTTTATATCATTTAAATGACATTTGCACCATTTTTTACCAAAAGATTGAATGCTCCTGAAAATGTCAAATGGTGTAACGTGCCATTTTTGTGGTTTAGTCAAATTTTAAAATGTGAAAATAAACATATGAATAACTGTTTGTGTATTTTATTAGTTTATGTGTGGATGTTAGAGGATTATGGCAAACATGTCTAAGTGGTGTAACCATAAAAATTAAAAGTTTTTATGGTTACACCACTGAGACATTTTTACCATAATCCTCTAATATATTCTCTCTAAATGGATTAAAAGCAGAAATTTGATGCTGGGTCCACAAAAAAAGAATGTGTGAAGTTATTCATACGTTTATTTTCACATTTTAAATTTAAACTAAACCTCACGGAGACTAACGAACATCTCTGAGGTTCAGACTGAATATCATGAACAGTTTAAACAGGATGAATAATTACAGCATTTATAAAACTTAAAATGTGCTTTCAATGGAAGTGATGGAGGAGGGTAACCCCGGTCTGTAGCAGGGTATCCCCGGTCTGTAGTAGGGTATCCCTGGTCTGTAGCAGGGTATCCCCGGTCTGTAGCAGGGTAACCCCGGTCTGTAGCAGGGTATCCCTGGTCTGTAGCAGGGTAACCCCGGTCTGTAGCAGGGTATCCCTGGTCTGTAGCAGGGTAACCCCGGTCTGTAGCAGGGTAACCCCGGTCTGTAGCAGGGTATCCCCGGTCTGTAGCAGGGTAACCCTGCTCTGTAGCAGGGTAACCCCGGTCTGTAGCAGGGTAACCCTGCTCTGTATTGTAATGGCGGCTCTGTGACCGGAAGTGTTACTGTGCAGACTGATGATCTGATTGGTCGGTTTAAGCTGTACAAATAAAACTGAATAAAACTGAAGTGGACTTTTAAAGATCGGGTCTGTGGTTCCAAACATGAGGCTCGGGGGCCAGCAGCGGTCACAGGGCCGATCTGATCAATCACATCGGATCGATCACATCGATCAGTGTGTTGTTTGTTTAAAGGTCCCGAACAGCTGATCTGGATCACGTTTTATTCTGAAAAGTCTGACAGGAAGTGTCTGCGGTGCGTCAGTCAGTCCGGTCCCGGTGTGTCGGAGCAGCCGCGGGACCGCAGCCTGTGATCCGGATCAGTCCAGACCCAGAGCCGGGCAGGGTGAACCCGGTCCGGTACAGTCCGGTGCAGTCCGGTCCATCATGACGCGATGAGCGCGGAGGGAAGCGGCACGATCCGCAGCCGCATCAGGAGCCTGCTGCGCTCACCGTCCATTAAACTGAGGCGGCGGAGCGGCGGAGCGGCAGCGCGGCACAAAGAGTCTCTGACTGACAGGGTGAGCACGCGCACACACACGTGCACATGCACGTTTGAGTTTTTATAATGTTTATTATTATTATCTGAACATTTCTACCTGCAAACCTCACAGTGGTCACGTGACCGCGGTACGGATTATTAATCAGCAGCAACTAGTGACGGTTACTATGGAAACATGTATGATGAACAGAAAAAAACAATTCACATACACACACACACACACATATATACACACACATACACACACGCACGCATGCTGCGTTCAGGTGCTGTGGGACAAACTCAGCTGCCAATAAAACACTTAAACTGAGCAGATTGTCTTTTTTCTGTTTCAGCTCGTTTATATTTTCATCTTTCTGTGAATCAGACATTAATAATAAATCTGTTACTGCTTCAAATACTGAAAGAACCGTCCGACTGAGCCGAGTCCTGCTGGGCGACCATCTGCCCCCCCGGCTGACAGGAGCAGTGTTGTGGGCCTGAGATTAATCTGCTGATTAATATTTTCTTTATGAAATGTATGATAGAAATGATTAATTGGTAATTAAAATCAGCTGATTAATCAATGAATGGATCATCAGCTGGACGCTCAGTCAGCCTGTTTGTCCCTGCCGGGCCTCCGTCCACCCCCCCCCCCCTCCCCTCCCCCACTCACCGAACTGTTTGGTGGTCCAGCTGTGGAACAGAGGAACTTTCCTCCATCCACGCTCCATCTTCATCGCTATGGCAACCTGAGAGGAGAAAGACAGACGCTCCATCTTCATCGCTATGGCAACCTGAGAGGACGAAGACAAACGCCATCAGACGCTCCATCTTCATCGCTATGGCAACCTGAGAGGACGAAGACAAACGCCATCAGACGCTCCATCTTCATCGCTATGGCAACCTGAGAGGAGAAAGACAAACTGAACTAGTTCTTCTCTAGTTTGGTGTTCTGCTAGCGTCCTCGTCTCTCCTGCTAGCGTGAGGCGCTACCTGCAGCTGTCCAGCTCCTGGAGGAGCTGGACAGCACAGTGTGAAGAGCAGGGAGGAGAACCAGGAGAACCCAGGAGAACCAGGAGAACCAGGAGAACCAGGAGAGCCGGACATGGACCCAGCAGCTCACGTTGAGGAGGAACTATGAAGTCATGGAGAACCAGCTGGTACCAAACCCAGTAGAGCAGAGCTAGAACCCATGAGGATCCCCCCCCCCCGCCCCCCCCCCCAGGCAGACGGGGGCATGAGGGTTTGGGATCATCACACTAAAACATAAACTTTACTGGAAATGTAATATTTAACTATAACTATCAATAAATCAACACATAGTTCAACATTAATTGCTGCTGTTGGTGGTGTTGTTGCTGTTGCTGCTGTTGGTGTTGCTGCTGTTGCTGTTGGTGTTGCTGCTGTTGCTATTGGTGTTGCTGCTGTTGTTTGTTGTTGTTGCTGTTGTTTGTTGTTGTTGCTGTTGCTGCTGTTGGTGTTGGTGTTGGTGCTGTTGCTGTTGGTGCTGTTGCTGCTGCTGTTGGTGGTGTTGTTGCTGCTGTTGGTGTTGGTGTTGGTGCTGTTGGTGCTGTTGCTGCTGCTGTTGGTGTTGCTGCTGCTGTTGCTGTTGGTGTTGCTGTTGGTGGTGTTGTTGTTGGTGTTGGTGCTGGTGTTGGTGTTGCTGTTGCTGCTGTTGGTGTTGGTGTTGGTGTTGGTGTTGTTGTCGTTGCTGCTGGTGGTGTTGTTGCTGGTGTTGTTGCTGCTGTTGGTGTTGTTGTTGCTGCTGCTGGTGGTGTTGTTGCTGCTGTTGGTGTTGTTGTTGCTGCTGCTGTTGGTGTTGTTGCTGCTGTTGGTGTTGTTGTCGTTGCTGCTGGTGGTGTTGTTGCTGCTGTTGTTGCTGCTGTTGGTGTTGTTGTTGTTGCTGCTGGTGGTGTTGTTGCTGCTGTTGGTGTTGGTGTTGCTGCTGTTGGTGCTGTTGGTGTTGTTGTTGTTGCTGTTGTTGCTGTTGGTGTTGCTGTTGCTGCTGTTGGTGTTGGTGTTGTTGCTGTTGGTGTTGTTGTTGTTGCTGCTGTTGTTGCTGCTGTTGGTGTTGTTGTTGCTGCTGTTGGTGTTGGTGTTGCTGCTGTTGGTGTTGTTGCTGTTGGTGTTGTTGCTGCTGTTGGTGTTGTTGTTGCTGCTGTTGGTGTTGTTGTTGCTGTTGGTGTTGTTGCTGCTGTTGGTGTTGTTGCTGCTGTTGGTGTTGTTGTTGCTGCTGTTGGTGTTGTTGCTGTTGTTGCTGTTGTTATTGCTGTTGTTGGTGTTGCTGCTGTTGGTGTTGTTGCTGCTGCTGTTGGTGTTGCTGGTGGTGTTGTTGCTGCTGTTGGTGTTGGTGTTGCTGTTGGTGTTGTTGCTGCTGCTGTTGGTGTTGCTGGTGGTGTTGTTGCTGCTGTTGGTGTTGGTGTTGCTGTTGGTGTTGCTGCTGCTGTTGGTGTTGCTGTTGTTGGTGTTGGTGTTTCTGCTGTTGGTGTTGCTGCTGTTGCTGTTGCTGTTGTTGGTGTTGTTGGTGTTGTTGGTGTTGCTGCTGTTGCTGTTGCTGTTGTTGGTGTTGTTGGTGTTGCTGTTGTTGCTGTTGGTGTTGGTGTTGTTGTTGGTGTTGTTGGTGTTGTTGTTGGTGTTGTTGGTGTTGGTGCTGTTGTTGCTGTTGGTGTTGGTGTTGTTGTTGGTGTTGGTGCTGTTGGTGTTGTTGTTGTTGCTGTTGGTGTTGTTGGTGTTGGTGTTGTAGCTGTTGGTGTTGCTGTTGCTGTTGTTGCTGTTGGTGTTGCTGTTGCTGTTGTTGCTGCTGTTGGTGTTGTTGTTGTTGGTGTTGTTGGTGTTGGTGTTGTTGTTGCTGCTGTTGGTGTTGTTGGTGTTGCTGCTGTTGTTGCTGCTGTTGGTGTTGTTGTTGTTGGTGTTGTTTACTCTCAGCTGGTTAAAGTGGAATTCAACAGGAAGTTAAAGTTGATCAGCTGACAGCAGGAAGTGTGTGAGAAACCATCGAATATAAATAGTTTGTTTCAGAGGGAGTGGAGTCATGTGACACACACACACACACACACACACACACACACACACACACACACAGCACAGCACAGCACAGGACACACTCAGTGCTGGAGCTTCATTGTGTTAGCTTAGCATCGACTAGCGCTCTGCAAGACTACACATGATAGCCTCGTAATTACACGCTAATTACACGCTAACAGGCCCAGGGTCAACCGACTGCAGGAGGAACGTCTGGAGACTGGCAGTGAGACAGGTCTAGGGTTAGTCTGGTTTACAGTGAGACAGGTCAGCGTGTGATTGGATGGGACAGTTTTCAGCTGTATGGAGGATGAAGTGAGTAAAAATATTTTGGTTAAATCAGATTAACTTTAATTCTTGTAGCCAATCAGACGCGCCGAGCTTTAACCCTTCAGTCTGGTTTCACGGTCTCAAAGGGAACTGCAGGTTTTCAGCAGGTCTTCAGGGAGTTCG
>JAJDFG010000432.1:0-7500 GCA_021039105.1 Scomber colias | reverse complement strand
GTAGTATTCCTGTAGTAGAACAGAGAGGAGGAATAAAGTAGTAGTATTCCTGTAGAACAGAGAGGAGGAATAAAGTAGTAGTATTCCTGTAGTAGAACAGAGAGGAGGAATAAAGTAGTAGTATTCCTGTAGTAGAACAGAGAGGAGGAATAAAGTAGTAGTATTCCTGTAGAACAGAGAGGAGGAATAAAGTAGTAGTATTCCTGCAGTAGAACAGAGAGGAGGAATAAAGTAGTAGTATTCCTGTAGTAGAACAGAGAGGAGGAATAAAGTAGTAGTATTCCTGTAGTAGAACAGAGAGGAGGAATAAAGTAGTAGTATTCCTGTAGAACAGAGAGGAGGAATAAAGTAGTAGTATTCCTGCAGTAGAACAGAGAGGAGGAATAAAGTAGTAGTATTCCTGCAGTAGAACAGAGAGGAGGAATAAAGTAGTAGTATTCCTGCAGTAGAACAGAGAGGAGGAATAAAGTAGTAGTATTCCTGTAGTAGAACAGAGAGGAGGAATAAAGTAGTAGTATTCCTGTAGTAGAACAGAGAGGAGGAATAAAGTAGTAGTATTCCTGTAGTAGAACAGAGAGGAGGAATAAAGTAGTAGTATTCCTGCAGTAGAACAGAGAGGAGGAATAAAGTAGTAGTATTCCTGCAGTAGAACAGAGAGGAGGAATAAAGTAGTAGTATTCCTGTAGTAGAACAGAGAGGAGGAATAAAGTAGTAGTATTCCTGCAGTAGAACAGAGAGGAGGAATAAAGTAGTAGTATTCCTGCAGTAGAACAGAGAGGAGGAATAAAGTAGTAGTATTCCTGTAGAACAGAGAGGAGGAATAAAGTAGTAGTATTCCTGCAGTAGAGGGTTAGGGTTAGTTATATTAATATAATAGATTATTGTGTTCATGCTCAGGGTGGAAAAGACCTTAAAGCTTTTTGAAAATTATGGATTGGGCCGGTTTGGACCCATGGTGGGCCTGTTCTGGCCCGCCGGCCGTATGTTTGACACCCTTGATCTAAAGAGTTCTGCACATGCTCAGTAGCTTTGTTTCTAACATGACCAAACTCTTCAAAGTAAAGGACCAAACTCTTCAAAGTAAAGGACCAAACTCTTCAAAGTAAAGGTTCAAACTCTTCAAAGTAAAGGTCCAAACTCTTCAAAGTAAAGGACCATGTGACCCGGTGCCGCTCTGGGTCACATGGTCCTTTACTTTGGACATTAACAGAAGAGTCCGATCAGCTGTGACTCTAAATGTGCAGAATGATCCTTTAAAGGGTTTAAAGAGCCGAGACTGAGAGAGAGAGAGGGAGCTTCTTCATGTGGGGATTGTAGAGGATTAATGTGTGTGTGTGCGTGTGTGTGTGTGTGTGTGTGTGTGTGTGTGTGTGTGTGTGTGTGTGTGTGTGTGTGCGGTAGAATATAATTGGTTGCTGACTCAGCTGCTTACAGACAGACAGTCAGCAAGACCTTATCTACGCACACACACACACACACACACACACACACACACACACACACACACACACACACACACACACATGTACACGTGTAATCCCTGTGTGAGTCAGCAGGCAGAGTGTGTGTGTGTGTGTGTGTGTGTGTGTGTGTGTGTGTGTGTGTGTGTGTTTATGGCTCAGTGAGAACTTTTTGTCCTCATAAAATAACCTTTGTTGTTGTTTTATTTGAATTAAATGTTGTATTTATTTCATTTTTTCGATATTTCTGATTTATTTTTCTTCTTATCGTCTGAGTTTAGTCACAGACTGTCTTCCTGTTTGTCTGCTGAGAGGTCAAAGGTCAGAGAGGTCAGAGAGGCTTCTCACATCCAGAGAACTTCACTATTAATAATCTAATGAGCTGCTACCTTATGGTGTTGGAGGGGTTTGCATGTCCCAATGACCCCAGGAGGGTCTCCCATGGCAAGCAGGTCCGGGGGGAGGGGCCAGACAAAGGGTAGCTCAGAAGACCCTTATGACGAGCACAATATATGGTCCTACGGTCCCCTCGCCCGGGCGCCCCCCCCCCCCCTGGAGCCAGGCCTGGGGCCGGGGCTTGGTGGCGATCGCCTGGTGGCACAGCCCGAAGAGGGACCATGGGACCCCCTTACAGTGGACCCACTGCTCGCAGGAGGGGCCAAAGGGGTCGGGTGCACTGTGAGCTGGGCGGCAGCCAACCTTAGCGGTCCGACCCTCGGCTGCAGAAGCTAGCTCTAGGGACATGGAACGTCACCTCACTGGTGGGGAAGGAGCCTGAGCTGGTGCGTGAGGTTGAGAAGTTCTGGCTAGATATAGTCGGCCTCACCTCGACGCACAGCAAGGGCTCTGGAACCAGTCTGGAACCAGTCTGGAACCAGTCTCCTCCAGAGGGGTTGGACTCTCTTCCACTCTGGAGTTGCCACTGCTGAGAGGTGCCGGGCAGTGGTGTTCTGTTATTGGACTTCTGTGCTCGTCACAGGTTGTCCATAATGAACACCATGTTCAAGCATAAGGGGGGGGGGGGTCCATATGTGCACTTGGAACCAGGACACCCTAGGCCGCAGTTCCATGATTGACTTTGTAGTCGTGTCGTCGGACTTGCGGCCGCATGTCTTGGACACTCGGGTGAAGAGAGGGGCGGAGCTGTCAACTGATCACCACCTGGTGGTGAGTTGGCTCCGATGGGGGGGGGGGGGGGGGGTGGGGGGGGTGCCGGTGCTGGCAGAGTCTCCTGTCAGAGAGAGTTTCAACTCCCACCTCCGGGAGAGCTTCGACCACGTACCGGGGGAGGCGGGGGACATTGAGTCCGAGTGGGCCATGTTCCGTGCCTCCATTGTTAAGGCGGCCGACCGGAGCTGTGGCCTCTGGATTGGCAGACTGGGGTGGTGGTCCCTCTTTTTAAGAAGGGGTACCGGAGGGTGTGTTCCAACTACAGGGGGATCACACTCCTCAGCCTCCCTGGTAAGGTCTATTCGGGGGTGCTGGAGAGGAGGGTCCGTCGGATAGTTGAACCTCGGATTCAGGAGGAGCAGTGTGGTTTTCGTCCAGGCCGTGGAACAGTGGACCAGCTCTACACCCTCTGCAGGATCCTTGAGGGGGCATGGGGCCCAACCAGTCCACATGTGTTTTGTGGACTTGGAGAAGGCATTCGACCGTGTCCCTCGGGGAGTCCTGTGGGGGGTTCTCTGGGAGTACGGGGTATCGGACCCCATGATAAGGGCCGTCCGTTCCCTGTATGACCAGTGTCAGAGCTTGGTCCACATTGCTGGTAATAAATCGGACTTGTTTCCAGTGAGGGTTGGACTCCGCCAGGGCTGCCCTTTGTCACCGATCCTGTTCATAATCTTTATGGACAGGATTTCTAGGCGCAGCCAGGGTGTGGAGGGGGTCCGGTTTGGTGACCTCAGGATTGGGTCACTGCTTTTTGCAGATGATGTGGTCCTGTTGGCTTCATCAGACCGTGACCTCCAACTCTCACTGGATCGGTTCGCCACCGAGTGTGAAGCGGCCGGGATGAGAATCAGCACCTCCAAATCCGAGTCCATGGTCCTCAACTGGAAAAGGGTGGAGTGCACTCTCCGGGTCGGGGATGAGATCCTGCCCCAAGTGGAGGAGTTCAAGTACCTCGGGGTCTTGTTCACAGTGAGGGAAGGATGGAGCGGGAGATAGACCGGCGGATCGGTGCGGCGTCTGCAGTAATGCGGACTCTGCACAGATCCGTCGTGGTGAAGAGAGAGCTGAGCCGAAAGGTTCCTACCCTCACCTCTGGTCATGAGCTTTGGGTTCCTACCCTCACCTCTGGTCATGAGCTTTGGGTTCCTACCCTCACCTCTGGTCATGAGCTTTGGGTTCCTACCCTCACCTCTGGTCATGAGCTTTGGGTCGTGACCCAAAGAACAAGATGGCGGGTACAAGCGGCTGAAATGAGCTTCCTCCGTAGGCTGGCTGGGCTCTCCCTTAGAGATAGGGTGAGAAGCTCAGTTATCTGGAGGGAGCTCGGAGTAGACCCGCTGCTCCTCCACGTTGAGAGGAACCAGATGAGGAGGCTCGGGCATCTAGTCAGGATGCCTCCGGACGCCTCCCTGGTGAGGTGTTCAGGGCCCGTCCCACCGGTAGGAGGCCCGGGACACGCTGGAGAGGATGATGTCATATATAATATATCACTACTTTTACTGTGTGTCTGCTGCAGAGTCTCATTTATCTTCCTGAAAGATACAAACGTCATCTCTCATGAAAAAGTTCTATAAAAAGCACACACACACACACACACACACACACACACACACACACACACACACACACACACACACACACACACTCTCTCTCTCTGCTGTATAAACACAGTTCAGTTTAATGAGTGTGTGTTTGGTGACTCAGTGTGTTCAACCTGAAACCTTCATAAACACTCAGAGACCCAACGACAGACCAGCAGAAGATCTCTGTATAATTCAGACATGAGAACAATTCATCATCAACATCTCATAAATCTACCAGTAAACATGCTGTCACCAACCAACCACCCCCCCCCCCCCCAACCCTAATACACACACTGCATACAGAGCGTGTGTGTTTACAGGGTGGAGTGTGTGTTTGTGTTCAGGAGGTTTTTTTGTGTGTATTTGACTTAGTTTGTTGTCTTTGTGTTTATACATCATGCACTAACCTGTGTGTGTGTGTGTGTGTGTGTGTGTGTGTGTGTGTGTGTGTGTGTGTGTGTGTCTGCAGGTGTGTAGTCGTCTGCTGAATCCTCGGAAGAACAAACAGCATCATATCTTCAACAGCTCCAGGTAAACTCTAAAGCCCCGCCCCCTCTCTGACCTCCTGACGCCGTTTCACACCTTTAAGTTCGGTTGAATTGAACTCAAGAGTGCCCCCCCCCCCTCCTCACACACACATCACGCACGTTGCTATGGTAACCTGCAGGTTAATACATCTGGTGAAACTTTCCTGTCTGTGTGTTTTTCAGGAAGACGATCACAACGTTGGCTTTTTCTCCTGATGGGAAATATGTTGTTACAGGAGAGGTGAGTCTGATCCTGGGTCAGAGAGTGTGTGTGTGTGTGTGTGTGTGAGTGTGTGTGTGTGTGTGTGGTGTTTGAGTGTGAGTGTGTGTGTGTGTGAGTGTGAGTGTGAGTGTGAGTGTGAGTGTGTGTGAGTGTGAGTGTGAGTGTGAGTGTGTGTGTGTGTGTGTGTGTGTGTGTGTGTGTGTGTGGTGTGAGTGTGTGTGTGTGTGTGTGTGTGTGTGTGTGTGTGTGTGTGTGAGTGTGAGTGTGAGTGTGTGTGTGAGTGTGTGAGTGTGTGTGTGTGAGTGTGTGTGAGATGAAGCGAAAGAGTTCATCGGTTTCCATGGCAGCAGACGTGGAGGTTCCAGACAGAGATGATGAAATAAAGATGAGATGACTGAAGACGAGTAAATGAATAATAATAAATATAAACTATGATCAATAATCAAACTGAGCACAGACTAACCTGCAGCTGTATAACACCCCCCCCCCCCCACAGAGCGGCCACATGCCGGCGGTGCTGGTGTGGGAGGCGTCGGAGCGTCTGCAGGTCGCTGAGCTGCAGGAACAATAAATACGGCGTCGCCTGCGTCACGTTCTCTCCTAACGGGAAATACATCGTCAGCGTCGGATACCAGCACGACATGATGGTCAACGTCTGGAAACTGGAAGGTACCTGTCAATCACACGTCAGCTGATCAATCACACGTCAGCTGATCAATCACACATCAGCTGATCAATGCAGTGATCCATCAGCTGATCAATCACACGTCAGCTGATCAATCACACATCAGCTGATCAATCACACATCAGCTGATCAATGCACTGATCCATCAGCTGATCAATCACACGTCAGCTGATCAATCACACGTCAGCTGATCAATCACACATCAGCTGATCGATACACTGATCCTGTCAATCACACATCAGCTGATCAATCACACGTCAGCTGATCAATCACACGTCAGCTGATCAATCACACATCAGCTGATCGACACACGGATCCATCAGCTGATCCATTCCAGGCGCTAAAATGAAACATTTCTAGAAACTGAACCTTTGACCTTTGACCTTGTTTGTGTGTTGATCAGAAAAACGTCGTCATAGCAGCCAACAAGGTTTCCAGTAAGGTGACCGCCGTCTCCTTCTCAGACGACCAGCTCCTACTTCGTTACCGCCGGCAACCGCCACGTCAGTTTCTGGTACCTGGACCACCGGCAAGACCTCCAAGGTGCTCATCACATGATCAGCTGTTAATAACCTGCCAATCACATGATCAGCTGTTAATAACCTGCCAATCACATCATCAGCTGTTAATAACACATCAGTAAAGGTCCGGTCCACCAGGTTCTGTTCCACATGAAGAGCTTCAGATCATCAGAGTGTTGATTTCAGGTTCAAATGATCAGACGAGCTCCTCAACTCTGTCAGAACCAGAGCCAGAACTAGAACCAGAACCAGAACCAGAACCAGAACTAGAACCAGAACCAGAACCAGAACCAGAACCAGCACCAGAACCAGAGCCGAGTCATCAGCAGACGAGGAACATTCTGTCTGAGTTTAAACAGTGATGGACTCAGATACCTCACAGCTGTTCCATCTGACCCCTGACCCTGACCCCTGACCCTCTGCTGTTGTCATGACGATGCGTTCGTGTGTCCGTACAGGTGAACGCCACCGTCCCTCTGCTGGGGCGTTCAGGGCTGCTGGGAGAGCTCAGGAACAACTTCTTCAGTGACGTGGCGTGTGGCCGCGGCCGGCAGGCGGCGTCCACCTTCTGCATCACGTCCTCAGGGACTCCTCTGTGAGTTCAACGACCGCCGGCTGCTCGACAAGTGGGTCGAACTGAGGGTGAGTCACCGCTGACCTCTGACCCCTGACCCCTGACCTCTGACCTCTGACCTCTGCTGTATATGCTGTTAATGACTTTAATCTTTGTGAATGCATTTAATCTGAAAGGCCTCTGCTTCCTCCTCTGCTTCCTGTGCAGACTGTCGACTCCACTCTCGTAAGTCCTCCACCTGGACCCCAGTCAGTCCACCTGGTCTCAGTCGTCCACCTGGACCCAGTCAGTCCACCTGGACCCAGTCAGTCCACCTGGACTCAGTCAGTCCACCTGACCCAGTCAGTCCCACCTGGACTATGAGACATGTCATGTGATCTCACGGTGGCCCTGAACAGCATTAGAGACTCAAACCGTAAAGGTGTGTGAGTCTCTTTTGCACTTCAGGACCACCGAACTGAAAACATGAATATAATAATTAATAATAATCATGAATCTTATTGGCTGGACTGACTGACTCAGACACGCCCACTTTCTTGCTCTCATCCCATTGGTCGCTTTCACAGCTTTCACAGTCATTCATAACCAACCTGAGACGGTCACTGCTTCTCCCCGGAGGCCCTGAACGCATCACCACCCACTGCACTGGCATCCACTCACTATGCAGTACCAGTACTACTACTACTGCAGTACCAGTACTAATACTGCAGTACCAGTACTAATACTGCAGTACCAGTACTACTACTACTGCAGT
>JAJDFG010000431.1:160000-167500 GCA_021039105.1 Scomber colias | reverse complement strand
GTTAAATGTGATGAATTCTGAAATATCTGAGTGTTTTAGTGTATGTCCAAAGACAATAAATGATTCAGTGATTAGTTGCATTAACTTGCTGTGAAGAGACGAATAAAGCCATAAAAAATTAGTTGTAATCCATTCTCTTAGCAGAACCCATAGAAAGGTTGATTTCTAAACACAATTAGTTAAATGTGATGAATTCTGAAATATCTGAGTGTTTTAGTGTATGTCCAAAGACAATAAATGATTCAGTGATTAGTTGCATGAACTTGCTGAGAATAGACGAATAAAGCCATAAAAAGTTATGTAATCCATTCTCTTAGCAGAACCCATAGAAAGGTTGATTTCTAAACACAATTAGTTCAATGTGATGAATTCTGAACTGTCTGAGTGTTTCAGTGTATATCCAAAGAGAAGAAGTGAGTTAGTGATTAGTTGCATGCACTTGCTGAGAACAGACGAATAAAGCCATAAAACGTTAGTTAATACAGTCTCGTAAGCAGAACCCATAGAAAGGTTGATTTCTAAACACATTAGCTCAATGTGATGAATCTGATATATCTGAGTGTTTTAGTGTATGTCCAAAGACAATAAATGATTCAGTGATTAGTTGCATGATCTTGCTGAGAATAGACGAATAAAGCCATAAAAAGTTATGTAATCCATTCTCTTAGCAGAACCCATAGAAAGGTTGATTTCTAAACACAATTAGTTAAATGTGATGAATTCTGAGCTGTCTGAGTGTTTTAGTGTATGTCCAAAGACAATAAATGATTCAGTGATTAGTTGCATTAACTTGCTGTGAAGAGACGAATAAAGCCATAAAAAGTTAGTTGTAATCCATGCTCTTAGCAGAAGCCATGAAGAGGTTGATTTCTAAACACATTTAGTTCAATGTGATGAATTCTGATATATCTGAGTGTTTTAGTGTATGTCCAAAGACAATAAATGATTCAGTGATTAGTTGCATGATCTTGCTGAGAACAGACGAATAAAGCCATAAAAAGTTATGTAATCCATTTTTTTTTAGCAGAACCCATAGAAAGGTTGATTTCTAAACACAATTAGTTAAATGTGATGAATTCTGAAATATCTGAGTGTTTTAGTGTATGTCCAAAGACAATAAATGATTCAGTGATTAGTTGCATGAACTTGCTGAGAATAGACGAATAAAGCCATAAAAAGTTATGTAATCCATTCTCTTAGCAGAACCCATAGAAAGGTTGATTTCTAAACACAATTAGTTCAATGTGATGAATTCTGAACTGTCTGAGTGTTTCAGTGTATATCCAAAGAGAAGAAGTGAGTTAGTGATTAGTTGCATGCACTTGCTGAGAACAGACGAATAAAGCCATAAAAAGTTAGTTGTAATACAGTCTCGTAGCAGAAGCCATGTAGAGGTTGATTTCTGAACACAATTAGTTCAATGTGATGATTTCTGAACTGTCTGAGTGTTTTAGTGTATATCTAAAGAGAAGAAGTGAGTTAGTGATTAGTTGCATGCACTTGCTGAGAACAGACGAATAAAGCCATAAAACGTTAGTTAATACAGTCTCGTAGCAGAACCCATAGAAAGGTTGATTTCTAAACACATTAGTTCAATGTGATGAATCTGATATATCTGAGTGTTTTAGTGTATGTCCAAAGACAATAAATGATTCAGTGATTAGTTGCATGATCTTGCTGAGAATAGACGAATAAAGCCATAAAAAGTTATGTAATCCATTCTCTTAGCAGAACCCATAGAAAGGTTGATTTCTAAACACAATTAGTTCAATGTGATGAATTCTGATATATCTGACTGTTTTAGTGTATTTCCAAATAGAATAAATGATTCAGTGATTATTTGCATTAACTTGCTGTGAAGAGACGAATAAAGCCATAAAAAGTTAGTTGTAATCCATGCTCTTAGCAGAAGCCATGTAGAGGTTGATTTCTAAACACAATTAGTTCAATGTGATGAATTCTGAAATATCTGAGTGTTTTAGTGTATTTCCAAAGAGAATAAATGATTCAGTGATTAGTTGCATGAACTTGCTGAGAATAGACGAATAAAGCCATAAAAAGTTATGTAATCCATTTTTTTTAGCAGAACCCATAGAAAGGTTGATTTCTAAACACAATTAGTTAAATGTGATGAATTCTGAAATATCTGAGTGTTTTAGTGTATGTCCAAAGACAATAAATGATTCAGTGATTAGTTGCATTAACTTGCTGTGAAGAGACGAATAAAGCCATAAAAAATTAGTTGTAATCCATTCTCTTAGCAGAACCCATAGAAAGGTTGATTTCTAAACACAATTAGTTAAATGTGATGAATTCTGAAATATCTGAGTGTTTTAGTGTATGTCCAAAGACAATAAATGATTCAGTGATTAGTTGCATGAACTTGCTGAGAATAGACGAATAAAGCCATAAAAAGTTATGTAATCCATTCTCTTAGCAGAACCCATAGAAAGGTTGATTTCTAAACACAATTAGTTCAATGTGATGAATTCTGAACTGTCTGAGTGTTTCAGTGTATATCCAAAGAGAAGAAGTGAGTTAGTGATTAGTTGCATGCACTTGCTGAGAACAGACGAATAAAGCCATAAAACGTTAGTTAATACAGTCTCGTAAGCAGAACCCATAGAAAGGTTGATTTCTAAACACATTAGCTCAATGTGATGAATCTGATATATCTGAGTGTTTTAGTGTATGTCCAAAGACAATAAATGATTCAGTGATTAGTTGCATGATCTTGCTGAGAATAGACGAATAAAGCCATAAAAAGTTATGTAATCCATTCTCTTAGCAGAACCCATAGAAAGGTTGATTTCTAAACACAATTAGTTCAATGTGATGAATTCTGAACTGTCTGAGTGTTTCAGTGTATATCCAAAGAGAAGAAGTGAGTTAGTGATTAGTTGCATGCACTTGCTGAGAACAGACGAATAAAGCCATAAAACGTTAGTTAATACAGTCTCGTAGCAGAACCCATAGAAAGGTTGATTTCTAAACACATTAGTTCAATGTGATGAATCTGATATATCTGAGTGTTTTAGTGTATGTCCAAAGACAATAAATGATTCAGTGATTAGTTGCATGATCTTGCTGAGAATAGACGAATAAAGCCATAAAAAGTTATGTAATCCATTCTCTTAGCAGAACCCATAGAAAGGTTGATTTCTAAACACAATTAGTTCAATGTGATGAATTCTGAACTGTCTGAGTGTTTCAGTGTATATCCAAAGAGAAGAAGTGAGTTAGTGATTAGTTGCATGCACTTGCTGAGAACAGACGAATAAAGCCATAAAACGTTAGTTAATACAGTCTCGTAAGCAGAACCCATAGAAAGGTTGATTTCTAAACACATTAGCTCAATGTGATGAATCTGATATATCTGAGTGTTTTAGTGTATGTCCAAAGACAATAAATGATTCAGTGATTAGTTGCATTAACTTGCTGTGAAGAGACGAATAAAGCCATAAAAAGTTAGTTGTAATCCATGCTCTTAGCAGAAGCCATGAAGAGGTTGATTTCTAAACACATTTAGTTCAATGTGATGAATTCTGATATATCTGAGTGTTTTAGTGTATGTCCAAAGACAATAAATGATTCAGTGATTAGTTGCATGATCTTGCTGAGAACAGACGAATAAAGCCATAAAAAGTTATGTAATCCATTTTTTTTAGCAGAACCCATAGAAAGGTTGATTTCTAAACACAATTAGTTAAATGTGATGAATTCTGAAATATCTGAGTGTTTTAGTGTATGTCCAAAGACAATAAATGATTCAGTGATTAGTTGCATGAACTTGCTGAGAATAGACGAATAAAGCCATAAAAAGTTATGTAATCCATTCTCTTAGCAGAACCCATAGAAAGGTTGATTTCTAAACACAATTAGTTCAATGTGATGAATTCTGAACTGTCTGAGTGTTTCAGTGTATATCCAAAGAGAAGAAGTGAGTTAGTGATTAGTTGCATGCACTTGCTGAGAACAGACGAATAAAGCCATAAAAAGTTAGTTGTAATACAGTCTCGTAGCAGAAGCCATGTAGAGGTTGATTTCTGAACACAATTAGTTCAATGTGATGATTTCTGAACTGTCTGAGTGTTTTAGTGTATATCTAAAGAGAAGAAGTGAGTTAGTGATTAGTTGCATGCACTTGCTGAGAACAGACGAATAAAGCCATAAAACGTTAGTTAATACAGTCTCGTAGCAGAACCCATAGAAAGGTTGATTTCTAAACACATTAGTTCAATGTGATGAATCTGATATATCTGAGTGTTTTAGTGTATGTCCAAAGACAATAAATGATTCAGTGATTAGTTGCATGATCTTGCTGAGAATAGACGAATAAAGCCATAAAAAGTTATGTAATCCATTCTCTTAGCAGAACCCATAGAAAGGTTGATTTCTAAACACAATTAGTTCAATGTGATGAATTCTGATATATCTGACTGTTTTAGTGTATTTCCAAATAGAATAAATGATTCAGTGATTATTTGCATTAACTTGCTGTGAAGAGACGAATAAAGCCATAAAAAGTTAGTTGTAATCCATGCTCTTAGCAGAAGCCATGTAGAGGTTGATTTCTAAACACAATTAGTTCAATGTGATGAATTCTGATATATCTAAGTGTTTTAGTGTATTTCCAAAGATAATAAATGATTCAGTAATTAGTTGCATGCACTTGCTGAGAACAGACGAATAAAGCCATAAAAAGTTATGTAATCCATTTTTTTTAGCAGAACCCATAGAAAGGTTGATTTCTAAACACAATTAGTTAAATGTGATGAATTCTGAAATATCTGAGTGTTTTAGTGTATGTCCAAAGACAATAAATGATTCAGTGATTAGTTGCATGAACTTGCTGAGAATAGACGAATAAAGCCATAAAAAGTTATGTAATCCATTCTCTTAGCAGAACCCATAGAAAGGTTGATTTCTAAACACAATTAGTTCAATGTGATGAATTCTGAACTGTCTGAGTGTTTCAGTGTATATCCAAAGAGAAGAAGTGAGTTAGTGATTAGTTGCATGCACTTGCTGAGAACAGACGAATAAAGCCATAAAAAGTTAGTTGTAATACAGTCTCGTAGCAGAAGCCATGTAGAGGTTGATTTCTGAACACAATTAGTTCAATGTGATGATTTCTGAACTGTCTGAGTGTTTTAGTGTATATCTAAAGAGAAGAAGTGAGTTAGTGATTAGTTGCATGCACTTGCTGAGAACAGACGAATAAAGCCATAAAACGTTAGTTAATACAGTCTCGTAGCAGAACCCATAGAAAGGTTGATTTCTAAACACATTAGTTCAATGTGATGAATCTGATATATCTGACTGTTTTAGTGTATTTCCAAATAGAATAAATGATTCAGTGATTAGTTGCATGATCTTGCTGAGAATAGACGAATAAAGCCATAAAAAGTTATGTAATCCATTCTCTTAGCAGAACCCATAGAAAGGTTGATTTCTAAACACAATTAGTTCAATGTGATGAATTCTGATATATCTGACTGTTTTAGTGTATTTCCAAATAGAATAAATGATTCAGTGATTATTTGCATTAACTTGCTGTGAAGAGACGAATAAAGCCATAAAAAGTTAGTTGTAATCCATGCTCTTAGCAGAAGCCATGTAGAGGTTGATTTCTAAACACAATTAGTTCAATGTGATGAATTCTGATATATCTAAGTGTTTTAGTGTATTTCCAAAGATAATAAATGATTCAGTAATTAGTTGCATGCACTTGCTGAGAACAGACGAATAAAGCCATAAAAAGTTAGTTGTAATCCATTCTCTTAGCAGAACCCATAGAAAGGTTGATTTCTAAACACATTAGTTCAATGTGATGAATCTGATATATCTGAGTGTTTTAGTGTATGTCCAAAGACAATAAATGATTCAGTGATTAGTTGCATGATCTTGCTGAGAATAGACGAATAAAGCCATAAAAAGTTATGTAATCCATTCTCTTAGCAGAACCCATAGAAAGGTTGATTTCTAAACACAATTAGTTAAATGTGATGAATTCTGAAATATCTAAGTGTTTTAGTGTATTTCCAAAGAGAAAAACTGTTTCAGTGATTAGTTGCATGAACTTGCTGAGAATAGACGAATAAAGCCATAAAAAGTTATGTAATCCATTCTCTTAGCAGAACCCATAGAAAGGTTGATTTCTAAACACAATTAGTTCAATGTGATGAATTCTGAACTGTCTGAGTGTTTTAGTGTATATCTAAAGAGAAGTGAGTTAGTGATTAGTTGCATGCACTTGCTGAGAACAGACGAATAAAGCCATAAAAAGTTAGTTGTAATACAGTCTCGTAGCAGAAGCCATGTAGAGGTTGATTTCTAAACACAATTAGTTCAATGTGATGATTTCTGAACTGTCTGAGTGTTTTAGTGTATATCTAAAGAGAAGAAGTGAGTTAGTGATTAGTTGCATGCACTTGCTGAGAACAGACGAATAAAGCCATAAAACGTTAGTTAATACAGTCTCGTAGCAGAACCCATAGAAAGGTTGATTTCTAAACACATTAGTTCAATGTGATGAATCTGATATATCTGAGTGTTTTAGTGTATGTCCAAAGACAATAAATGATTCAGTGATTAGTTGCATGATCTTGCTGAGAATAGACGAATAAAGCCATAAAAAGTTATGTAATCCATTCTCTTAGCAGAACCCATAGAAAGGTTGATTTCTAAACACAATTAGTTCAATGTGATGAATTCTGATATATCTGACTGTTTTAGTGTATTTCCAAATAGTATAAATGATTCAGTGATTATTTGCATTAACTTGCTGTGAAGAGACGAATAAAGCCATAAAAAGTTAGTTGTAATCCATGCTCTTAGCAGAAGCCATGTAGAGGTTGATTTCTAAACACAATTAGTTCAATGTGATGAATTCTGATATATCTAAGTGTTTTAGTGTATTTCCAAAGATAATAAATGATTCAGTAATTAGTTGCATGCACTTGCTGAGAACAGACGAATAAAGCCATAAAAAGTTAGTTGTAATCCATTCTCTTAGCAGAACCCATAGAAAGGTTGATTTCTAAACACATTAGTTCAATGTGATGAATCTGATATATCTGAGTGTTTTAGTGTATGTCCAAAGACAATAAATGATTCAGTGATTAGTTGCATGATCTTGCTGAGAATAGACGAATAAAGCCATAAAAAGTTATGTAATCCATTCTCTTAGCAGAACCCATAGAAAGGTTGATTTCTAAACACAATTAGTTAAATGTGATGAATTCTGAAATATCTAAGTGTTTTAGTGTATTTCCAAAGAGAAAAACTGTTTCAGTGATTAGTTGCATGAACTTGCTGAGAATAGACGAATAAAGCCATAAAAAGTTATGTAATCCATTCTCTTAGCAGAACCCATAGAAAGGTTGATTTCTAAACACAATTAGTTCAATGTGATGAATTCTGAACTGTCTGAGTGTTTTAGTGTATATCTAAAGAGAAGAAGTGAGTTAGTGATTAGTTGCATGCACTTGCTGAGAA
>JAJDFG010000431.1:97500-137500 GCA_021039105.1 Scomber colias | reverse complement strand
TCCCTCAGAAATGGCAGCTGAAACTAGCCTGTCTAGTTTCAGCTGCCTCTGCCTTTCGATTCGGTTCCTGTTCTTCGTCGGGGGCTCAGCAGGGTCACAAGCTGGTCACACTCACACTTCGGAGGCTTCCTGAAAAACAACTCAAGCATACAGCACACTTGTACATTCTAATATAAAAGATTATTTGCAATATAAAAGGTAAATATGAGATAACTTATGTACAATTATTCCAACATTTCCCTCCTGTTTATCACATATTTGCCCAAATTCTCATATCACTTATATCAACCACTTCAAAAGATTTTCAGTTGTAAAATCATTTTTATGAGAACAAATCGGTTTACACTCAGAGTTATTTGTTTTTCTTTTTACTGTTTACTAATCAGGATCATCATTATCATTATCATCATGTCCAAGCAAAAGATACATCTGAGCAAATCGATTCTCCACGGGTAGTAGTAGTGATTAGTCTATTAATTAAGGCACGGAGACAGGGAATACAACAACAGCCATACAAAGTCAAAATCACTGCAAAAACTGCAATTGAGACTAGGACAGAAGATACCAGAGCTCTGTACTTCCCAAAGGCATCCATTCATGAATCCCACAAGGTGGTGTCAACACCGGAATGGTCTTTCATTTTACCATTCAGTGAATGCAGGCCCTCAATGGCCTTAGTCAGACTGCCATCAGCAGCCGTATTGTTTGGGATAAAAGTACAACACTTTTCCCCAAACATTGCACATACACCACCTTTTTCTGCCAACAGCATATCTAATGCTATTCTATTCTGAAAAGCCATAAGGGAAGTAGCTGCCTGTTGTCTGTGCACAGCTTCAAACCCACTCTGAGTCCAATTTCCCAGTTTTTGAACATTGTAATGGATGTAGTTAATCCTGTCTGCGTTTTTATTTAGGGTACACCACCAACAGAGGGTGGACTCAAATCCTGCTGCAACTTGATCAGCCAATTTGTATTCGCTGGGTACACCGCGTGGAACACCGATAGCATCAATGTAAGACACAGTCAGTCTTAGAGTCATTTTAGCTGAGAGACCTCCTCTACTAGGTTCGGTGGCTTTTAAGATCTTCACTGATTTTCAGGTGTACCTGGACTCTAAACGTCCAGATCCACATCATTATCAGTCTTTGGCTCACCTCCCCTGTCAGAGTCCTCAGTCGAAATGATCTTTTTTTATATATAACTTTACCAGGTCTAAACATTGTGTCCACGATCTTCCTGTTTCCTCCATACATTTCTTCAGCCTATTCTTAATTGTTCCATTCATCCTTTCTACTAATCCTGCATTTTGAGGGTGATATGCACAATGATTTTTTAAATCTAGGTGAAACATTATACCAATCTTTTTAATCACTTGGTTAACAAAATGGGTTCCATTATCACAATATATCTTTGCAGGAATTCCATACCTGGGAATAATATCCTTACACAATTCCTTTGCTACTGTTAAAGCATCTGGATGTTTTGTTGGACAGATTTCAATCCACTTTCAAAATGCATCTATTATGACTAGACAATACTTTTTTCCTTCACTTTGGTCTAATTCTATAAAGTCCATGTGGATAATTTGAAACGGGTACTGAGGTGTAGGAAAACATCCTCTACCAGTGATGGGAATAACGCCGTTTAAATAAACGGCGTTACTTTTTTCAGTAACGGGTAATGTAACTAATTACTATTTCCATCGTTACAACGCCGTTACGTTACTTAATTATATGAGGCACATTACAAACTGAAGCTAATCTACTCAGCGAACCTGTTCTCATCCAACTTTGCTCTCAGCCACAAAAGCTGCAAAGCCTTTTTTTTTTTTTTGGAGAGGGGAACGGGAGAAGGGAGGGGCGGGACAACCGTGATGATGATTGGTTAAGGCAGAGTAAGATTTCATGGTAAGCCAATCAGAGGCAGTGTTTACACATGCACGACACATGCACACAGCAGCCTCACACACGCAAACTAGCAGAAGCTGCAGCAATGGCGAGTTTGGAGGAAAAGGTTGCGTTTTTAAACTGGAAGTACAGACACTACTTTAATCTCCTTGAGGTAAAAGGCAGGAACATACATGTGAAATGTAGATTATGTATCAGAGCGAAGTATTTGTCCACGTCCGTTACAAGCAACTCTAACCTAATGAAGCATCTCTCAATGGCACACACCACTACAAAACTTGTGGCCAAAAACACAGACATATTTATACTTTTTTTTAAAAATTATTATTTTTTAAAGTAACGCAATAGTTACTTTCCCTGGTAACTAGTTACTTTTATAATGGAGTAATTCAGTTACTAACTCAGTTACTTTTTGGGAGAAGTAACTGTAACTATAACTAATTACTTTTTAAAAGTAATGTGCCCAACACTGTCCTCTACACGGTCTCAGATTTCCTTGTGGATTATGTTTAGCACAGGTCAAACATGCTCTACAAAATTTTTTTGAATAAGAATTGAATCCATAAGTGGTATAGTATTGATGTATCTGTCCTACAATTATCCCTCCTGTTGAGACATGTGTTGTTACACCATGGCTCAATATTGCTGCCCATTTATAAAGATTTTTGGTAGGACAGGTTTATTTTCTGGTCCTACATAGTACTGTAGGAATGCATCCTTCATTAATTTACATGCTTCAGTTAGAGCTATAAGTTCAGCTGCTTGTGCTGAATAGTGAGAGGGTAGCTATTCTGCTTTTAACACTGTATTTTGAGTCACTACCGTATCCTGAGTTTTGCCTCGTCTTTTTTTTAGAGGAACTATCTACAAACAAAACTTCCCCTGTTTCTAATGGTTGTTCTTTTAAATCAGCGCTGCTTTTTGCCATTTGCTCTGCTAATTCTTGACAATCATACTTCAGGGTAGACATACAAGACAAGTGTCTTGCAGGTGACAAGAATGTGATATTTGTTTGTAACAACAGTGCCGAGACTGCATGTGGCACTTTCAAAATCAAAGGATGAAACAATACTATTGCACTTGTTTCAGTTGTTGTTCACAGCCATAGAGGCTGCAATAACAGCTCTAACACAATGAGGTAATGCGCAGGCTACACTATCTAGTTTAGATGAAAAATAAACTATAGGTTTCATCTTATCTCCATGTTGTTGCGCTAATACAGAGGTCATAAAGTGACCTTTACAGTCAACCATCTGAACAAATGGTTTGTTATAGTCTGGTAATGCTAGTGCTGTACTGGACACTAACACTTGCTTTATTTCACAGAAAGCTTTTTCAGCTTCTTCAGTCCATTTTAGCTGAGATGTCATTTTAAGGTCTTCTTCATACATCAATTTATTTATCCATTATTTTAGCATAGTTTGGCACCCAATTTCTGCACTAATTTGTCAACCTGACATCATCTGCTTTTTTGTTAAAGGTTTTGGAGCTTGGAGGATTGCAGTTTTTCTGTCTTCCACTATTGTTCTTCCTCCCGCGCTCAGATTATGTCCTAAGTATTTTACTTGCGTCTTACACATTTGGAGTTTATTTTTGCTCACTTTATGGCCTTCTTCGGCTAAATGCTCTAGCAAGGATAAAGTGTCTTTTTTTTTTTTTTACATGTTTCTAAATCAGGAGAGACTAATAGCACGTCATCTACATATATTAAAATTTGACTTCCCCCTGGGGGTTGAAATTTTGCCATACATGCACTCATTACTTGAGAGTAAATAGTTGGACTTTCACAATAACCTTGAGGTAACCTGGTATATGTGTATCTCTGGCCTCCAAAGGTAAAAGCAAACCAAAATTGACTATCCTTATCTACAGGCACAGAGAAAAATGCATTACTAATATCCACTACAGTAAATACTTTAGCATCTGGTCTTAAGGAGTTTAGCAGTGTATAAAGATCTGGAACACATGGAGCTCTTTGAATTACAGCATTATTTACAGTTTGCAAGTCTTGCACCATGCGCCATCCTACAGATAATGCTTGCTTTTTAACTGGGAATATAGGTGTATTGCAAGGTGAATCGTTACATTTAATTATCACACCTGCTGAAATCAAATCTTCAATTACTGGTTTGATTCCTTCAAGTGCGTCTTGTTTCAGTGGATATTGTCTTACACAGGGTCTATATTCTGTCTTAGGTCTAATTTGGACTAGCAAGGCTCCTTTCACCAGCCCAACATCAGTTGGTCCTTTAGACCATAGTTCTTCAGGAATATTCTTTAACGAATCTTCCTCTGCTTCTGTTAACATTATTTGTCACTGTTTGTTAGAGGGGAACACATGCAAATGTATTCCTTCTTGCACTTGTATTTGCCAAAACAGCGCCTTCTTAGACAGGCCTGTTGATGCACTTGCCCACGTGTTTACTGACGTGGCTATCCAATCAGTGACATTTTCCCCTTGCTGGACTATTTTCCCCAGGTCCTTCCATTCTTTACTTTGGTCTTTATACAAGGATATATGGGGTAGATACCAGGACTTGTGCATGCTCTTCTCATAAGTTCTTAAAGATACAGCTGCTACTGCTGTACTTTTGCCGTCTCCATACACATATGTGACTGTGACTTTTGTAGGAGTCATTTGAGCTAATTTAGCTTCATATTCTTTATCTGGGCCTGGGGTTGTTTTGTACCAAAGGGTGTTATGCAAATCATCTTTACTCTTGTGGTTTTACTATGGCATTTCTTCATTCAGTTAAGAGTGCATCTGCAGTCTCATGGGGTGGTTTATTAGGAACATCGAGGGAATAGAAATAGTGTGGTAATCCTATCCCTTGGAGAACAAAAAAGTCTCCCTTCTGTAGTTCTGCTTTTCTTTTAACTACAATCCGCCCTTCTGGCGTAGGCACCAATGCCAATCCTAATAACAACAACCCATCTCTCCCAAGGAGGTTAACTGGACATTCTGGAAACATCAGAATGGATAGACGGCAAGACGAGCCATCTGGATCTCTTAGCCACACTGGCTCAGATTCTTAAACTTCAGTTAACTTCCCACTCGCAGATCTCACTACTACAACATTGCCATTAAATTTAGCTTGTGGCACTTCTTCCCTGCAGGTTGTCCTGCAAGCTCCTGTGTCACACAAAAACACAACGGGTTTTCCATTTACCAATAATCTTACTTCAGGTTTCATATCATCCATTTAAAAGGTCTCCATTTGTCTTATCTTGTTCACTCTCCTGAAAACACTTTGCCTGCCATTCCTGGCCTAGTCAGGCTGAATTAGGCTTTTTTTTTTTTTTTTTTGTTCTGGACAATCTCTTGCTATGTGGCCATCTTTGCCACAACTCCAACAACAGAAAGGGTCCCTGTTCTGTCTATAATCTCCCCTTCCTGCTTCTCCTCTAGCATTTCCTCGACTCCATGTTCCTCTCACATAGTGCCAATCTGGCCCCAAAACAGTCATCCAAATCTGCACCTTTTCACCATTCAGATAATAGGAGCGTCTAAGACGTTCCATATCAGCACAGAACTGAGCAACATCTTCATCAACTGTCTGTTTCTTCAATGGACATTTTCTAGCTAAGTGTCCTTCTGTACCACAACGCCAGCATCCTAATGTCTTCCGTTCAGAACATTTCTTGTCTTTCTCTGGACAGCGTCGAGCCACATGTCCGTTTTTACTGCAACACCAACAACACAGCTTTTCTTCGGGCATCTTTGTATATACGTCTTCATTGCCCTTACTCTACTTTACACTTCCTTCATTCTTACTTTTTCATGGTAGCTTCCTATTTGTACTTTTCTAGACAGGCTTATTTCTTAAACATTATATATATATATATATATATATCATTACTGAGTCTTAACAATTTCCAACTAGTTTATTTCATTATTATATTATTCTCCTTCCTTATGTATACTCATTTCTTTGTACAAGGGTTATACTTCTCTATTTTCTATGTTCTAGGGACGTCTCCCCAAGTTTTTATATTTATTATATTTAAGTACCTTTTAGTTGCTTCTCTTAGTATCTCTATCCGTACGTTCTTAATTTTACCAGGATCCTGGGTTTCAACATATTTCCAATCTTTGGAGTATATTCTTTACTTTAATTTTTAGTTTACTCGCTTCTTTTCCCCATTTTAGGAAATTTGATCCAGTTATTCAACACCTAGGGTGTTCTAAAAACCGTTTTCGTCAGTAGGACAGCAATAAAATTCCCTTTTGTGGTAATTCTCACTTCAACTCTTTCGAGTGGAGAATTCTTGCCTTTGCATCTGTAGAGGGTGTGGAAAACTCTTAGAAGTTAGGTGAAACTAACGCCCCCCTCATTTTTTTCATTTATGTAATTTCATTTATTTAAAAATAGTTATTAGTTACTTTCTAAAACTTTCAAACTTGTTAACTTTTCAAAATCTGGTTGTTATTCCATTTTGTGACCATAGGTGGCACTGTGATACCAGGTTCAGTAAGAAACCTCTAACTTGAGCCCATGCTGCTCCCGTAGGAGACAGAATAAAGTGGCGCTCATGATAGTAACACACCACTAACTGTGTTGTTTCTTACTGCTCCACAGTACATATCTTGCTGTGCAGCAAAATAGCTACTGGCCCAGGTACCCCTAGGCCTGAGGCCGGTAACATTTGGGGGCTCGTCCCGGGATTTACGCAGCCAGCTGAGGACGCCAGACCTGCGACTGTGAGATCTTGTTTCCCCGGCTTCAGGGAAGGCTACTCTCCGTAGTGTCATCCAGAGAGTCAAGGTTTCAGGAGACTCGGTCGTCATGGCTACTTCAGATCGTCGGCTGCTGATCTGGAAACTGCAAAAGAAACTACCAGAATTGAGTTTGAGTCAACTACAGACTGTGGCACATGAAATCGGCAAGGAACCAGAAGGCAAGACAATCGATACATCCACACTGACTGAACCCGAACTGTTTGATGTGGTTGTTGACTTCATAAGGAGTGAGAAGCTCAAGGACTTGGAAGATGAAGGCATGTCTTGTCTGATGCTTCTTCTTGACATGGTGGAGGACTTGTTAACTACTACGCACGCTGCTTACACCGTGCTGGTAGATGAAGGGGATGCTGATCCCCAGCATGATTTATCTCCACCCACCCTTACCAAAGCACTGACCAACAGCAGAGATGTTGACGAGGGACAGTCAACTCTAGAAGCAGCCATCCCAGCCAAGTACTTTACCACAGCCAGAGACTCTGTGAAGGGTGTTAGAGCCAGCCCATCCTCATTTGTTTCTGATCAGGTGGTAAGACTTACGGATGTGGCAAGCTCGTTACCTCGTAGAGAGTTTAAGATCCATGGTGGTCAACTATCAGATTCTGGGTCTGAAATCTCTTACAACAGTATTTGCAAACAAATAGAAGAGGGTCTGAAGGAAGGGTTCAGTGAGTCTGAGGTTATTAGAACAGTGATAAAGGTAACCAGACCAGGTAATTTTCGAGAAATGCTAACCAACAAAGATGACCTCACAGTAGATGAGTTAAAGCGGTTTCTCAAGTCCCACATTAGAGAGAAAAGTAGCACAGAACTCTTTCATGAGTTAAGTAATGCTAAACAACAGGATATAGAGACCCCACAGCAATTCATGTATAGGATCATGGGTCTCAAGCAGCGTGTTGTATCAGCCTCACAGCAAAGTGATGCTGAATTCAGTTATGACAAAAGGTTGGTACAGGGTACTTTCCTCCATACACTCTACCAAGGTTTAAATGAGAAAAATAGTTACATAAGGAGTGACATCAAACCTTACCTCAGAGATTTACAGGTGACTGATGATTTTTTGTTGGAGCAAATCACTAAGTCAGCTAATGACGATGCAGACAGACTCAAGCGCCTGGGTACTGTGATTAAATCCAAATCAATTGTGGTCAACTCAGCTCAACAAGGTGATGACCGACCAGTTGACCGGGCAAAACTGACTGAAGTTAACCGTGACATACAGGCTGCTATCATGGAACTGACTGCGCAAGTGTCTACATTGACAAAACACTTGAGTAAACTAGCCGCCAAAGCAGACAGCGAGGCATCCCAAGATCTCCGACAGCTTCAGATAAGTACCCAGACTGGTACCAAAGGTCGGTGTTCTCAATGTGTGCAGCAGGGGAATATGACATGCTCTCACTGCTTCCGCTGCGGCCAGACGGGACATCGAGCCATTGGCTGTCTAAAGAGACAATGGTCGGGAAACGGAGTACAGTCATTGGAGAGGGGCAGCCAGTGACTGAGATAGCTGCGACGCCCCCAGTGGAAGCCAACGCTGTTCAAACAGAGAAACCTGTGACTGTGAATGCTCAATACAAGTCAAGAAAAAAACGTGTCGCACAGCTCATTGGCAAAAGATGTATGATTCCCTGTGAAGTCAATGGAGTTTCCATACAAATGCTTTTTGATTCTGGAGCCCAAGTAACAGTAGTGGGGAGGGACTGGGTAGAAAAGGAGTTACCCAATGTCAGAATCCAACCCCTTGAGACATTGCTTACTGACCACCCCTTAGCAGTTGCTGCAGCTAATGGTACTGATGTGCCATTTGATGGCTGGATCGATGTAACCTTAGAGGTAGTAAGTGTGAACCATAGAAGTGTAGCAGTACAGGTTCCCATGTTAGTAGGTCAAAGCTGTGTCAGTTTTCCACTGCTGGGATCAAATGTTATCGTAGAGATAATTAAGGGGAGTGAACAGACAGATGGCATGGATATCAGCATACTGTTAAAGGAAGCTTTAAATGTTAGTGAGAATACAGCCAAAGCCATAGTGTCTATTCTCAGCGCAACAGTCTCAGATGAAGAAGAAGCAGCTCCACAGTATGAGGTCCGGGTGGGGAAGAAAGGGCTCACCATCCCTGCTGGTCAAGTAGGTGAGGTGAGATGCAGAGTTAGAGCCTGGCCAGAAGGGGGGACAAGATTGTATGAGCCAGCAGTAAACAATAACTGTCCAGATGGTTTAGAGCTGTTCCCTGCTCTTGTGAATGTCCCCAAGGGTTCATCTAAAGTTGTTAAGATCCCCATCCAGAATGTGACCAAACATGAGATTTTCCTCTCAGGGAGAACTATACTGGGCACCCTTAAGGAAGTGGCTGAAGTGAAACCTGTCACTTGCCCCCTGCAAAAGGACCTACCTGTAAAACAGCCCACAAGGGTTGAAACCTGTTCTGCACAGATAAGCACTGAAGCCCAAAGTCAACAGGTAACCGACAACCAACATCTTCCAACACATGACAGATGGTATCCACCCGTGGACTTGTCACATTTAGGGGAAAAGGAGCAGGAGACAGTAAAAAAGATGCTGTATGAAGAGTCAGACATTTTTGCTAGAGAAGAAGGTGACATCAGCTGCATACAAGACCTCAAACTAAAAATCAATCTGAAAGATGAAGTACCTGTACAGAAATGTTACAATGCCATCCCAAAGCCTTTATATAGAGAAGTAAAAGAGTATGTGCAGAATCTGCTTAATCAAGGGTGGATAAGGAAGTCCACATCACCATATTCGTCACCTGTGGTCTGCGTGCGGAAAAAGGATGGCAGCCTGCGGTTGTGTGTCGACTTCAGAGAGCTCAACCGGAAAACCATACCTGACCGGCACCCCTTGCCACGTATCCAACACCTGCTGGATAACCTGGGAGGCTACACCTGGTTTTCAATACTTGACCAAGGGAGTGCTTATCACCAGGGCTTTGTGGACGAAAGTTCACAACACGTCACAGCATTCAACACTCCGTGGGGGTTATACGAATGGGTACGCCTTCCATTCGGTCTTACCAATGCCCCTGCAGCATTTCAAAGATGCATGGAGGGAGTTCTTGAAGGCCTGAGAGACGAGTGTTGCTCCCCCTACCTAGACGATGTGCTGTGTTATTCAACAACTTTTGATGGTCATGTACAAGCACTACGCCACAGCAGGTGAGGTACATAGGCCGGATTGTGTCAAGTGAAGGAGTCCAAATAGACCCCAAGGACTTGGAGGCAGTTGCACAGTTGAAAGAGAGGGAGCCCAAAACAGTGGGGGAAGTTAGAGCTTTATTAGGTTTCCTAAGCTATTATCGCTCTTACATCCAGGACTTTGCCAGACTGGCCAGGCCTCTTTTTGAGCTGGTACAGGGTCAGAGGGGATCTAAACAGACAGTACTGTCCAAATCTAAGAGCAGGTCCCAAAGTCTAAATAGTGGTCAGCTGTCATCTAAAACACCTATTCAGTGGAATCCTGAGCACAGTACCATTGTTTCCAGGTTTGTGGATATGCTAACCAGCTCCCCCATATTAGGCTATCCTGACTGTGAGTTGCCATTTATCCTGCACACAGATGCCTCAAATGAAGGGTTAGGGGCTATACTGTACCAACAGCAGGGGGGCAAACTACGTGTCATAGGATATGGATCCAGAGCACTCACTCCAGCGGAAAAAAACTATCATTTGCACTCAGGAAAGTTGGAGTTTCTTGCTCTGAAATGGGCAATTTGTGATAAATTCAGAGACTATCTGTACTATGCTCCCACTTTTACAGTATATACCTACAATAATCCACTGACGTATGTACTCAGTACAGCAAAACTCAATGCTGTAGGTCACCGCTGGGTAGGTGAGTTAGCAGACTTTCATTTTGACATAAAGTACAGACCAGGGAAAATGAATGCCGATGCTGACACACTGTCGCGTTATCCTGTCAGTCTCCAGGAGCGCATCAGTGAATACATAGAAGCAGTATCCACAGAGGTAGTGGCAGCTATCTGGCAAGGAGACAAAGTGGAGGAAAAAGAGGAGGTGCCTTGGGCTGCTGCACTAGCCCTCACCACATCATCAGTTGACTCACTACCTATCACTACACCTGTTTTCACCCCAGAGGACATCCGAACAGCACAGAAAAAATGACTCTCCAATTAGTGAGGTAATAAAACTGAAAAACAATGGATGGATTCCAAATGACAATGATAAAAGACAAATGTCACATGAAACAAGGAGGCTAGTACATGAGTGGAACAAACTGAAACTGGAAAAGGGAATTCTGTACAGATGTGCTAGTCAGAGGAAACAGCTCGTTCTCCCAGCGGCACTAAAACAAATGGTGATGGAGAACTTGCACAATCACATGGGACACATTGGGGCTGACAAAGTGACTCGATTGGAAAGAGAAAGGTTCTTTTGGCCATTCATGCAGAAGGAAATAGAAGATTATGTTATCAGAAGGTGTGCTTGTATTAAGCAGAAGCGACCTTGTGTCCCAAACAAGGCACCCATGGGCTCCATAACTTCCAGCGCCCCATTTGAGTTTGTCTCTGTGGATTACCTCCACCTTGAGCAAAGCAAAGGAGGCTATGAATATATACTTGTTCTGGTAGACCACTTTACCCGCTTTGCCCAAGCATATCCTACCAAGAATAAGTCTGGGAAGACAGCAGCAGAGAAAATTTTCCAGGATTTCATCCCCAGATTCGGGTACCCTGAAAAATTACACCATGATCAGGGACGGGAATTTGAGAATGCATTGTTTCAGAGACTCCAACAGTTGGCTGGCATATCTCACTCTCGAACTACGCCCTACCATCCACAGGGAAATCCTGTTGAGAGATTAAATAGAACACTGCTCCAGATGCTGCGGACACTGCAAGAAGAAAAAAAATCTGATTGGAAAGACCATTTGCCTCACATTGTGCATGCATATAACTGCACCACACATGAAGCTACGGGATACTCACCATTTTTCCTCTTATATGGAAGAGCCCCACGTTTGCCAATCGACTTACTCTTTGACCTCAAACCTGACCAAGAAACACCAGACAGACAAATATTTGCACAAAAATGGGCAAGTAGGATGCGGGAAGCCTATAAAATTGCCTCCGAAAATAGTAAAAAATCGTCAGCAAAGGGAAAAAAGCAGTATGACAAGGGCGTGAAAGGGGCTACACTCCAACCAGGTGACAGAGTGCTTGTGAGGAACCTCTCTGAAAGAGGCAGACCCGGTAAACTCCGTGCCTACTGGGAGGAGAAAGTTCACCGTGTTATTGAGAGAGTAGGCGAAGGGCCCGTGTACAAAGTGCAAGCTCAGGTGGGAAACAAAGCCATCCGTGTGCTCCACCGAAATCTCTTGCTACCAGTGAATGCCTTACCTTTAGAAGAGACTGGATGGAGACCTGTGAAAAAGGCACAAACAAAACAGTGGTGTGTCAGGGCAGGACTCATGTGAGTCAGATGAAGAAGAGGACTCATATAACTCCCGGCCCATACCTGTGTATAGGATGACTCCCATCAGATCTCAGACTACTCATTCAAAGCCACAGCTCCAGCTAAATCCCTCTGCTCATGAGTTCCGACCAGTGAGAAATATGTCACCTGACAAAGAATCAATTACTGAGCAAGACGCAGCTCAAATGGCAGAACAGACACAAACACAATCCGATTTCCACAGTGTGAGGGAAGGAGAAGTACCTCAGGAAGTCAATGATGATGTTCAAAATGAACAAGCAGAAACAGAGGAGCCTGATCTGGAGCCACTCATTGAGCAAACTGTAAGGAAATCCTCACGGGTGCCACGACCCAGAGGAATGTTCACTTACACCAGTTTAGGCCAACCCTCATATCAGCCATTGTTTTCTGGAGTCAACTCTGTGTTCCAGTGTGTGCCTTATGGCACTGGGATGCCCAGTCTTGTCTTCCCAGATGTCAACTTTGTGCCGAGGCCAGTAGTCTGGACTTACTAGACTGAGGACTGTGACATCATGTATGATAGCCAAAGTACTGCACAAACTAGGCAGTAATGATTTCTCTGGAGTTATATTTGTAAATGTGAGTTAACTTGTCATTGCAGCTCTAGATGTCAGGAGACATCTGTAAAAAGTAGGGGAGAGTGTAGAGGGTGTGGAAAACTCTTAGAAGTTAGGTGAAACTAACGCCCCCCTCATTTTTTTCATTTATGTAATTTCATTTATTTAAAAATAGTTATTAGTTACTTTCTAAAACTTTCAAACTTGTTAACTTTTCAAAATCTGGTTGTTATTCCATTTTGTGACCATAGGTGGCACTGTGATACCAGGTTCAGTAAGAAACCTCTAACTTGAGCCCATGCTGCTCCCGTAGGAGACAGAATAAAGTGGCGCTCATGATAGTAACACACCACTAACTGTGTCGTTTCTTACTGCTCCACAGTACATATCTTGCTGTGCAGCAAAATAGCTACTGGCCCAGGTACCCCTAGGCCTGAGGCCGGTAACACATCCACAAGAGGTTTGCTGTTTACAATCCTACTATCTTGGTATGAAATGAAAATACCTAATGGTATTTTATTTCCACTCACACTCTCATTCACTCACGTACGTTTCACTGAGATTTAAACGTTTACGTTGCAGGACTCTGCTGTCCTCTATTTTTACTTCACACGGATATTCTCGGACTCCGTCGTCCCTCGGTACCTGTTAGTGTCTAGAATTTACAGGGTTTCAAAACAACGCGCAATGACCCTCAGTCAATCGCTTGTTTTTTAAACAAACTCTAACTCACCACTGTCGTCTTTCTTCCCTCGGCATAAACCTTTGGATTCCAGCAGGTGAGTCGAAAACCAGTCCTGGAAAAGGATCTTAAGAACTCATACAACGGAGCCCTGCTGTGGCCACAGTCTTTTCTGGAATTTGTCCACGCCCGCTGGAATCCTTTAGGTGTGTTGGTATCCGGCCATCGAAGGACCAAGTTAAATGTCAGGTTTAGGCAACCTAAAACATTAAAATATCAGACACAGGGAGACAAGACACACAGCGTTAGAGTTTTTACTTGCAAGGAGACACGGAGAGATATGCTCAGTACACATCTCAATTCCGTTCTGAGCATATCTGCCGATAACCTCTGTATTTATTTCATTTAGAGGACTCCCTAGTTACATTGTCGTTGCTGCTCTAAAGGGTGGGGGTCAAACAGCAGCAACGTAATCGAAACTTAACATCTATGCATAAAAATATATCAGCTTCTTGCTCGTCAGACAGCCCTTCATATCGCTGGTTCCTCTTTCCCTCAGAAATGGCAGCTGAAACTAGCCTGTCTAGTTTCAGCTGCCTCTGCCTTTCGATTCGGTTCCTGTTCTTCGTCGGGAGCTCAGCAGGGTCACAAGCTGGTCACACTCACACTTCGGAGGCTTCCTGAAAAACAACTCAAGCATACAGCACACTTGTACATTCTAATATAAAAGATTATTTGCAATATAAAAGGTAAATATGAGATAACTTATGTACAATTATTCCAACAAAAGCCTAAATAACCTTTTATGTAAACAACAAAGGAGATTGTAAACATTCAATTGTTAAAAAAGTATAGCATTTCTGAAGTGCTTCAGTCTTTTGGGCACACACACAGCCACAGTGTCTGTGTGTGTGCAGCAGACCTGTATTTAAGCAAACTCCACATTTACCCTCTGTAGCAGCTCAGGAGACAACAGCCCCCCTGTCATCATGGCTTCCAAGCCCCCACTGCCCCTGGGCCTGTTTATATCCTGCAGAGACTGGTACAAATAACAACATAGCAACAATATAGTTACACCTGCTCAACCTCTGTGCAGATATTATTATCTGGATTACATCCAGGGATTCATCAAACTGATGTGAAAAATATTCACAGTGTGTGATAAGTCTTTTAGCACTTGTCGATCCACGTCCCCTGACATTTCCTCGACTCTCCTGGCCACTGTATAGGGGCCAAGCTGGACACTGCTGAGGTTTCTTAAAATAGGTAGATTCTTGACGTGTTGATGAAGAAGGAAACCACCGCTGACACGTCTCAATTGTAACTTTGAAAGGTTTTATTACAAAGGAGAACAATGTCAAACATCCAATCTTGGGAGAGCCCTGGTCCAATCTGAAGCTCTCTCTCTTCTTCAAGTCTTCCAACACTATATATACAGTTCCTAAAAACTCCACCTGAAGAAACAGAAGTTCTCTCTGGATACACAGCCCTAAGCCCTCAATTTATGACTTACTCTAATTACTGGTCAGTCTAAGAAAATTGCCTTTGTCTGTCCTTTATGGCTAGCTGTAAACTTTTACTTAAGTAAACATCTGTTCAGGTGATCTGTTCAAGTGATACAGAATTTCTAGGATGTCATATATAATCACAGTACCGATGCAGAACAGATACCACATATTTCCCCCCTTCGAGGCTCGAAGAGTCTCGAAACAATAAGAGAATAACACATACATGTTTACTATTATGACAAAAACAATTCCTCCTATACATGTTTACTACAACACAGCTTTTAACAATGCAGCAAATTTATGAAATGTGAGAGCGAAAACCTATCAGGCAGTTACAGTATCTTACTTAAGATCTCCATTAATTGATCTAGACAGGAAATTCTCTCACGGTCCCTCTGCCTAGGCGACCACAAATTAATATTTCAAATCAATCAAAAAGAGGAATTTTCAAAACTTTGTATAAAAATATAGCTCAAGCAAATACATGTGAAACCTTAGAGAAATAAAACAGACATGTTCAATTTTGGGCTGGTCGACCCATCTGACCCTCTATTGAACCTTTCCCTGCCTATCACACAATCTCCCTAACCATCGAAAAAGAAAAGAAAACATCTAAGGTTCCAATGCATTCACTTACTAACAGAAACGTATGTTAAGTAATTATCAATGTCATAGATTACAACAAAATCCAATACAAAAATACAACATTTGTATCACGCTGCAGCTCCTCAGCAGCGGCGATTCTTCATGTATTGTCAGTAGTATTTTCATCTTGACGTTTTATCACAATGTCCTCGTTCAAAGTTCTCCAGTCCATTCTTTATTGTCCATGTTTGAGTTTCTGAATCCCCGCAGTACATCAGAGATCCTGCACAATCGATACATACGGTGGTCTTACATTCAAAATTCTACTTTGTTTTCTATTTGGATCATGAAAAGTCACTGTATACAAATTATCAACAGCTCTGTGATTACGTTCACCAAATCGCATCATATAGTTATCACAATCTGATATTCCCATAAACATCCCAGGACCAGTATGAGTACCATTTGAACAAAAACATCAGGATTGCATCAGGAACTGCTGTTAACATATTTTCATGCTGATTGAGTAAATTTATATACGGTAAATCTATCAACCATGAACAATTCAATTTAGGCTTAAACAGATGTATTGACAAAGCCATCATTGTATCTTCTGCTGATTGCTGCTGATATAACAACCATGATAACGCATAATATTGACACTTAGTAGACAGTGGCTCTGGTACCGCTTCTAAAATTGAAGGCCGGCCATGTGCCTGGTGTTGGAACTCTCACCCCACATGGACCATTCACTTTCCTAACTGATCTTACAGAATGAGTCAACTGCTGGTACCATAAATTCCTACCTGCCAATGGATCCGCAATTTGCAATGTCGAGGCATCAAATCCATACGCCTTCCACTGAGCTTCTCTCTTTTGTAGTGCATGATAATATAAACTCTCCTCCTCTAATGTGCCTTCAAATTGCATAAAATATTTTCCCACATCTGAAACAATCTTCTGATCCATCCCAAATACATCTTCATCATTCTTCTCCACAAACTGTTCTCTAATTACATGATTATCATTATCCCTGCTCACACTAGCCTCTGTTTGTAACATAGGCTTCTGAGTTACACTTGCTACCTGTTCAGACTCAAAAGTTGTAATAACCGGTATTTGTGTCATTTCTACAGGTCTTATAGATGTCAAAGATTCCACCACTGGTTTACTGTTTACAGTTGTCCTTGTCACAACCTCACTATTAAAATTTCCAAATGTAACAGGTGTAGAAGTTGTCTTCATCACAGTTTTAACACTCATCCCCTCCAAAGTCTTACCTCCTTTTATCTTAAGGGTTACCTTACGAACTATATAACCCTCTATCCAATGATTCTGAAGTGGAATGAATTTAAACTCTGGCTCTAAATAAGTACATGTGTATTCCCCTTGATCTTCCCATATAACATTATTCAAAAGAAGTGAGCAATCTCCCCTAACTTTAATCCACCACATGTCGTTGCACAAAACATACTTTCTTTTGTTGGGAGGTACAATATCAACTTCAGGTCCTGCTAATACCACATCTTCACCACGACTATTTATCCACTTAGGAGAATTGTTACCACCAAAATTTGACCTTCCACATTTACACGGAAGCTGAACTAACTCCCCTAAGGCTGCTTCAACCCTAGTTTTCATAACGTTTTGGTTTGATTCTCCTACGAATTGGCCTTGGCCTCCTTTGTTCAACTGTATCTCTGGATTGTCCTGCAGTGCCATCACATCCCTTTGTAATCTTTGGTGTCTTACACTCCACTGAGATCGGCCCTGCTGTTTCTGGGACATGTTGAAAATCAATGTCATTAAATCTTCTTTCCTGTCCGTTGACTGCAAAGTCACCTGAAGCATTATCAACAATATGCACCAAATCATCAACATAATTTTCAACCTGGGCAGTCTCATCTGGCTCTCTTGAGCCTTCAACATCTTCGCTCTGTACGGGTAATGCTTCTTCTCTTGGGGCTTTAACACAATGTGACAAATGATACCACGTTGGAGACCCTTTAACCTGGACCGCAGTTCCAGTACTGCGAACAACTTCAAATGGTCCTTCACGACGTTCGTTATACCATTTCCTTCTAAACACCTTTACGAACACTTTATCTCCAGGTTGAACTGTGCTCCTTTTTTGTTCATCAAGCCTCTCCTGCACCTCCTCTTGTCTTTGCCTGTCAGAAACATATGTGGATATTTTTTTATGAAGAGTGGCCATATATGTAACATATGCTCGCATTTCAGCTTCCAAAACAGCCAAACTCGGATCCTTTCCACTCGTACGTAAACAAGGCGTTGGCATCTGCCTTCCCATAACCAACTCATAAGGTGTCATATGTAAATCACGCAACTCACTTGAACGACACACCATTAATGCTAACGGAAGTGCCGCTACCCAATTTAAACCTGTATGTTGGCAGATCTTAGCAATGCGGTTTTTCAAAACACCATTCATTCTTTCACAAATCCCTTGGCTTTGCGGATGATAAACTGCTCCTAGGCGCTGTTTAATACCCAATTTTTGCAAAATCAGTTTTACCGTTTTATCCACAAACTCTTTTCCATTGTCTGAGGATATCCGATCTGGAAGTCTCCACCTACTTATGACCTCTCTACACAGAAACTTGGCAACTGACTGAGCATCCTTTCGCTTGGTTGGACAAGCCTCCGGCCATCGTGAAAATCTGTCCACGACTACTAGCATATATCGCTTTCCTCCGACTGGTTTTATCATATCAACATAATCCACAACCAATTCTCGCATAGGACCCCTCGGAGTTGGAATGTGACCTGGTGGAACCAACACACCCCTCCGAACATTGTTTTTCAAGCAGATAGTACACCTACCTATGGCATAATCCATTTGTTCAAGCAAGTATAGTGCCCAAAATCCATATTCTTTTATGATCTTTCTCTTAACCTCCCCCCTTGCAACATGGGCTAACCCATGTGCTTCCTGAATCATCAGACCCAACAGATCTGGAGGCGCTACTATTAGCCCCTCATGATTTCTCCAAAGACCAGTAGAATCTTGAGTGGCTCCTCTGTCTAGCCACAACTGTTTATCTATTGCATGAACAGCTTCCTGCATCAAAATTACCTCCTCAAGCGTAATTTTGTCCTCTAAGTCTACTTCATGCATGATCAGAAAAACTTTACCCAATTTTTCTGCTCCTGTAACTGCTTTCGCAGCTTCATCAGCTGTCTTATTACCTTGAGTAACTCTTGATATGCCAATTTTATGTGCTGCACACTTCGCTATTGCTATTTCTTAAGGCTTCATCACAGCATGCAGAAGTTTCAATATTTGAGCATGATGTTGTATTGGAGAACCATCTGTTTTCTTAAAACCTTGATTCTTCCACACTGCTCCAAACAAGTGAAACACATTATGTGCATACGCAGAATCTGTATATATTGTCACTCGCTTTCCTTCCGCTAACAAACATGCTTCAGTTAATCCCACAAGTTCAGCAAGCTGTGCAGATGCAGGCTGTGGTACCACTGCAGCTTTCTCAACAACAAACTCTGTTCCCTGGGCTTTTACCACTGCATAACCAGCACTCAATTCATCTCCTACATGATAACAGGACCCATCAGTCCAATATTCCAAGTCCGCATCATGCAATGGAAGGGCTTGCAAATCTGACCTAAGCCTTGAATATCTCTCTGCTTCTTGAACACAATCGTGCGGTTCACGATCCTCTGAAGTTGGAATATTCTCAGCTGGATTCAATCTTGCTAATGTGACATCTTACTATTCTAATAACCTATGATGGAAGGAAAATGGCGGCGTAGAGAGTGGTTGACTTTCTCTGAGCTCTGCACCACCGCATCGATATTTCATACAAAACTTCACCCAACTCATTATTGCGGACAAATTTCACACCTTGTATATTAGCATGAGTCTTGACGAGTATTTTCTGAGACCCCGGGACAAGGTACCTCCAAAAGAAAATAGAAACCCGACCAAGACGAGCGGACCAGAAGCTACTGCTAGCGTTAGCATGTCTGACTCTCGCCCAGGGGAAGAAGAGCAACAATCGCCACAAGCTAGTACCGAGGTTGTCCTTGACTCTGCTTTTCGCCAAGCTATTCAAGAAATAACGGCAAACATAACTATGGTGATTGACGAAAAACTGGGACCGCTATCCCAAATGATCCAGGCTCACGCCCAGCAGCTGAAAAAGATCGAGGAGAGAACCACCGAGGCGGAGAATAGGATTGCTGCGGCTGAACACACCTGCGAGTCGGTGGACACACGGGTTCAGGTGCTTGAAAACCAGATACAGAGCATGGCCGAGCATATTGATGACCTCGAGAACAGAGGTAGGAGAAAAAATGTCCGGGTTATGGGTCTACCAGAAGACATAGAGGGGAGTAACCCAACAAAGTTTTTCGAGAGCTGGGTACCCCATCTGCTCGGGATGGAGACGAAAGCCGGCCGCATAAAAATTGAAAGAGCTCACCGCACCCTAGCTCCAAAGCCGGGACCGAATCAGCGACCACGGCCCGTCCTGATCAGATTCCACAACTTCGCTGACAAGCAGAGGGTGCTGGACGCCGCAAGACGCAGCGGGACCGTGAAGTACCAGGAGTCCACCATCATGTTTTTCCAGGATCTGTCAGCCGCGGTTTTGCGCAAACGAAAGGGATTTGAGGACGTGAAGAAACGTCTGCGGGACATTGGTGCCAAATACATGATGCTCTACCCGGCTACGCTGAAAATAATGCACGGTGGGGAGACCAGGAGCTGTGACTCCCCCGCTAAAGCCATGGCTTTTGTTGACACACTCAGATGAGCAACACGTGAGTCACCAGCCGATTTGTTTACGTTCATGGGCAGGCAGGTTAGCTATCTGGTTCAAAATGTATTTGTTTTGAATTTATTTTGCCTGCACACGGACTATATACCTACCATATGTGATTAATGATGATGCACACAAGGCTATAACTGAGCAGTTTCTTTTCTGTCCCATCTTTCTACACTGTATGTTAATGGTGATCGTGGGTGATTGATAACGTGATGTGTAAACCGTTATTATAGAGAGTATCCTAGTACGTTCTTATGGAGAGATGGGGTCCCCCCCCCCCTTTTTTATTATTTTTTATTTATTTATTATCCCTTTTTTTTTCTCTCTTTTCTCTCTCCCCCTTTTCTTTTCCTCTTTCTTTTCCCTCTTTTATATTTATTGGTCTGCTCGTCCATGGTTAAGGTAGTTAATTATCATTCTGGTGGTGTTATTTGAGCTCGGAGTTGTAAGAGAAGTTAACCAAGTTAGTGTCCAGTTAAGGAGAAGGTTATGGTAATCCCCTGTTTACCACGTGGGGAAGGTTCCTCCCGCAGTGCTGTTGGCACGTCTGTTATTTGTAGTCTATGTTGTCCGTTTTTTGTCTTTCAGCTGGGTGATAGTCAGGTACAGAATCTACATGGAGATTATAATATATTTGGGAACTTAAATCTTTTCAGTAAAAAATGCTATGACCTGTGACACATTGAGGCTGTGCACTTGGAATATTAAGGGATGCCACTCACCCATCAAAAGGAAAAAAATTTTGTCATCTCTGAAAAAGGAAAGGGTTGATATTGCCATGTTGCAAGAAACACACCTGAATGATGAGGAGCACCTAAAGCTGCAACAGTGTGGCTTTGATCAAGTTTATTTCTCATCTTTCACCTCCAAAAGTAGAGGGGTGGCAATACTCATTAGGAAAAATTTACCAGTTAAAGTGTCAAAATGTATTAAAGATAAATATGGACGGTTTGTGCTTATATTAGCCTCCCTGCATGGGGAGGACTTTGCTCTCTTAAATATCTACTGCCCTCCATGTCTTCCTCCTACCTTTTTGATGGAGGCATTTGCCAAATTATCTGATTTTGCAGTGGAAAACACTATTGTAGGAGGTGACTGTAACTGCCTTATGAACCCTTTGATGGACAGGTTTCCTTTAGGTGCTTTAGCCACATCGAAACAGTCAAAACAAATCATTGGTCTCTGCGAGGACTTTGGATATGTGGACGTCTGGAGGTCACTCCACCCGGCAGACAAGGAATTCACCTTTTTCTCTAACCCTCACAAGTGTTACACAAGAATTGATTATTTTTTTGCCCCAAAACAGCTTATGGAATCTGTTGTCTCCTGTTCAATTGGAAACATTATAATATCAGACCACGCTGCAGTGTATATGAATGTCACATTTAAAAAACTGTCTAAAAAACCCACTAGTTGGAGATTGGATACCTCAATTCTCAAAGATCACAAATTCATATCATATTTCACTACAGAATTCAGGTACTTCCTTGCCACTAACTCTCCCTCGGCTACTAACTCATCCCTACTGTGGGAGACCTCTAAGGCCTATGCCAGGGGGCTGATCATATCCTACACTGCTACCAAAAGACGTAAAAATATGGAACAACAAACTTTATTAGAAAAAAGGTTAAGCATATCTGAGAAGGAATATGTCAAGAAACCCACAGCAGCTAAATTGAAGGAAATTATTGCTACCCGCTCCACATTAGACTCCTTGCTAACAAAAAGGGCAGGGGAAAAATTAGGATATGCAAAACAAAGATTATTTGAACATGGTGACAAACCAGGAAGATATCTAGCCAATTTGACAAAAAAGCGAAGGACCTCTCAAATCATTGAATCAATTCTAGACAGGTCAGGGACTTGCACCTCTGATTCTAAACTAATTAATGACACCTTTAAAGATTTCTATACAAAATTATATCAGTCAGAACAAGCTAACAATGCTAAAACACTAATGGAAGCTTTTTTCTCTGAACTCGATCTCCCAACTATATCACAAGATCAGAAATTTAAATTGAATGCCCCAGTCTCAATGGCTGAATTGCATGAGGCCATTCAACTTCTTCAAACAGGCAAAGCACCAGGCAGTGATGGTCTTGGTAGCGAGTTTTATAAAGAATTTCAAAATCTTTTATTAGAGCCTATGATAAATATGTTTAATCACTCCTTTGACTGTGGCACACTTCCACCATCACTTAGGGAAGCCAATGTTTCATTGATTCTCAAAAAAGGGAAATGCCCCGAGGACTGTACCTCGTATAGGCCAATCTCGCTGTTAAATGTGGATTTAAAAATCCTTTCCAAGGTCTTAGCAAGACGCTTAGAAGGCCTTTTACCATTCATAGTGAAGGAGGATCAGACTGGCTTCATTAAAGGCCGTAATTCGTACAACAACATTAGAAGACTGCTAAATATCATTCAGCTATCTGAACAACAGGAAATAGATGGTCTTGTGATTTCCTTGGATGCGGAAAAAGCTTTTGACCGCGTGGAATGGTCTTATTTATTTTTTACTTTGGATCGGTTTGGCTTAGGTGGGGACTTTGTCAAGTGGGTGAAGATCTTGTATACAGGGCCATTGGCTGCAGTACTAACCAATGGACTTAGGTCCACAAATTTTGTGGTCCAGAGGGGTACCAGACAGGGCTGTCCTCTGTCACCACTTCTATTTGCAGTGGCTATTGAGCCTTTAGCGGAAGCCATTAGGCGAGACCCCTTCATGGCTGGATTAGATGTGGGCGAAAAATCACATAAAATCTCCTTATATGCAGATGATTTGTTGCTGTTTATTTTAAACCCCTCTGTTTCAGTCCCTCGTCTTATTCAGATTATTGACGGATTTGCTGCCTTTTCTGGATACAAAGTTAATTTTTCTAAATCAGAGGCAATGCCTCTGGGTAAATTACGTCAACCACCAGATAATCCCAATCCTTTTCCATTCAAATGGTCCTCTACGGGTTTCATATATTTAGGTATATATATTACACCTAAATTCAATCAGTTGTCTCAAGCCAACTTTAACCCACTATTTGATAAAATTAAACAAGATTTGGAGAGATGGAACAATCTTCCTATATCATGGCTGGGCCGAATCTCACTTCTGAAAATGATTGTCCTTCCGCGTCTGCTCTATCCAATTCAAATGATTCCTGTCTTATTCAGCCATAAAATAGTGAAAAGACTCAATGGTTGGTTTAGCTCATTCATTTGGAGTAAACGAAGGCCACGGATTAGGATGTCAGTGCTGCAGTTACCGAGTGCTATGGGCGGGCTGGATCTCCCAGATATTAAGAAATATCAACTCAGTGCCCACTTAAGATACATATCTGAATGGATTAAAGATGATGCCTCCTCCACCTGGCTTGATATTGAGAAGTCCTTATCCAATTGTCCTCTAAAAAATTTACTTTTTGTTGATAAACTGAAATGTATTAAAAAGCTTTGCAGCAATCCAGTTACAATTAATACTGTTAGAGCATGGAGGATCACACAGCATATGGATGGCAGATCAGGGCTTACATCTGTCTTTACTCCGATCGTTGATAACCCTGACTTTCTTCCAGGAAACCTGGACAGGGTTTTCGAATGCTGGGCAGCTAAGGGAATTGCTTCCCTGGGTGATCTTTTTGTTGGTCCTAGCCTCATGTCTTTCAGTCAAGTTATGGAAAAATATGGCATAGCAAAGAATGATCTTTTTCGCTACTTTCAGGTCAGAGATTTTATTATGAAAGACACATCTTTGCTTGCTGATTTGAGTGTCACACAGATAGAGAAACAAATACTTCTTTCACAGGGCAATGCTTCCATTAGATCCTTCTATGCCAGTCTGAGGGAGTGTTCGGGTCCTGACACTCGGTCATTGGGAGGGGTCTGGGAGAGGGAGTTGGGTGTTGAGATAACCGAGGGGATGTGGGATGACATCTGGGATAATGCAAGGAAAATAACGGTTTGTAACCGGACAAGAGCGATGCAACTTAAGATCCTGCATAGAGCACATGTTGCCCCAAGCCGTCTCTCCAAATATAGAAAGGATGTATCTCCACTTTGTCTTAAATGTAAGACAGAAGTCGGTGATCTTACTCACTGCTACTGGTCTTGTGTAAAAATACAAAAATATTGGAGCGATATCCTGTTTGAAATACAGAAGGTTCTGGAGAAAAGACTTGAACTCGACCCGGTTTCCCTTCTTCTGGGCCTTCCCAGTGATCATGTTACGGATATGTATCAAAAAAAATTGTATAATGTTATGACATTTTGTGCCAGAAAAAATATTCTTCAGCAGTGGATCACAGATAAGGCCCCCTCAGTGGTGGGGTGGCACAGGACAATAATGGAATACATACCTCTGGACTTTCTCACCTGTCTTTTGCACTCCAAAACTAATGCTTTTGAAAGAACATGGAAACCATTCCTTGATTATATTGGTGTAAATATCTCTGCTATACTGACGAGAGCATTTATATAAAACAAGGGGAAACAACTGTGTTGTTTATTTTTAGCTCCCATTGTATTTTACTCTGTGTTATATGATGTACCTGTTACATTTTCCTGTCACACAATTGTTTTTTCTCAGAACTGATCTTTTTGTTTAGGTTTTTGTATTGCTAATCCCAGCTTGTTTATTGTATGTTTTTGATGTCTTGTTTGGTCCTGTCTTCTGTCTGTTTGTTTATGGAGAAAATTAATAAACACATTTGGGAAAAAAAAAATAACCTATGATAGTCTCTAACTCTAGACATGATCAATGTATATTTTTACGATAATTCAAGAAATTCCTGAAACTGTGATGGGTAACAATTGTCACTGGATTACTCAATTAATCTTTTAACATATGAATGTATCTCTTCTCCTCCAACTACTTTACCTAATCATTTGTAGAGAAAGTCTTGCATACAGGTTTAAGCACATGTACAAAACACAAATTAATTCCAAACACAGTCAGAGCAAGAATATGTATATGACTAACCATGATACCTTATGGGCTAAATTTGTCAATTAAACTTCAAATCAAAATAAAATAAAAACATTCCAATGCATAATTAAAACCAAAAAATCATGCAATCATCATCACAGTTCTAAAGAAGCTTTGCAGTCTGGAGTTGAATCTTCAACCTATGTGCTGTATGCACAGTAGAAGGTCACCTACCATGGAGAGGTTACCAGAACTTACGATGCATGGTGGTATGGATTCCATCTCATGTAGTCAAAAACATTGTTGTAACAATAAACTTGAAATCACTTGGGAAAAGACTATCAGTCAACAGGATCTATATTAATCATTCTCAAAGTCTCTTACTTGAAGTTGTTCACTTTTCTTCTGATTACATAAATAGTTACAGACACATTACCAGGTGGTAGGCATGATGTTCTTCATTCTTCATCCCTGGCGCATTGACCCATTTTATGTCATCTCCAGCAGACAGCACTTTCTCTGTTGTCAGGAAGGAGACTCCAATCTCTGTCAGCTGCAGCCTAATAGGCTAGCCACATCTTCTGAAGCTTCCCAACTGTTGCTTCAGACTTCTCCTGTTGTTGTTCTCCATGTTGATCCTGTTCCCATGGACTTCCTTAAATTCCTAGTGCTGCTCCAGCTCCCAGCTGTAAAGGATGTTTTCCTGCTGGGCATCTTTCACTTTATGAACACTGTTCTTCATTGTTTTAGGACAGTTGTGGATCATCTGACCTTTGTGACACACCTTTTGACCAGTGGTTTTCACCCCCAAGACATTCTTTACGCTCATTATCCCAGTCAGCTGTTCCCATTGAGTTGGAAGGTTTTATAAGTTCCTTTCAACATTACTATCTGAGATCTTCAAATCAACTATTCTTTCACCCTTCTGGATTAAACTCTCTTACATGATCACATAAGAACATCATCATAACTTCACCTTATTAACAGAAATTCTATCCTTTGCATCATATAGACACAATGGAACAAACTCTTTAACACTCTAATACGCATTCTCAAACAATGTATCTACTTTCACAGTCCTTTCTCTATCTCCTCTTTTCAAATTCAACCTTACTCCCATCTTATATCTCCAATGACATAATCCATGCGTAAATTTTGATGAACCTCAAATTTCAAAGTCACTTAAGCAAACACTGCATCACTGTGCTGCCATATTTTCCATACACAACTTCTACTATGCCCTGAACTTTATTCTAACAACTATTATTAGTATCTATGACAAACCTCTCGCAATCAACTTAATTTCCCAACAATAATATCACCAAAATGTTTGTTCTTTCAATGAAACAGTCTTCTATTAAAAACTAAACCAAAGTAAAATTAAAATTTATCAATCAGGATTAGACACACCATTAATAGTGATAAAATTAAACCAGAAATCTTGAAAATGACTTTTTTACTCTGAATTATTTTAAGAATTCCTACATCATATAATTTGAACATTGTAGCAAAAAGTATCAATCTTAAAGTTATCCCAAATTTAGAATGTGAACTCTGTAATTTTCTACTTCACACATACAACAGAATATTCCAGAACTCAAAAATTCAGGATGTTTCAGCTCTTCCCACCAAAGGACCCTCACTAATCAAACAGCCAATATTTCTTAGAACAACAAGTACTTCTTAAACAAACAATAAGAACTTTCATACACAACTGGTTTTCAACATAGTTTGTCTCAAGAACAAAAAATGCAATAAAAACAACCAAATGTGGTCTGACTCTTCAACACAGAACTTACACTTACAACCCCTAACAATCAGAATGACCAGTCCACACACACACATATAACAAAAGAAGCACCCAGCTAAAACAAACAAAAGTGTGTATTGCATTATCTTACACACACTTCCAGCAAAGCAGCGCACTAACTTTTAACAGCAACACTACAAAACACACAAGAAACAAAATAAGTGAGTTCTACACTCACTAAGCGCTTTTTATCGGTCTACACCGAACGGACCCGGAATTAAACTTCTCTCCCCTTCTAAGCTTAGAACAACACAAAACAGACAAACAAACAACTTCAACCACAATTAGTGTGTGCTTAAATCACACCTATTCAATTTTAGATTTTGACAGAGTAACAAAGTACAATTTCCACAAATTTACATGCCAATTAAATCTCTATAATCGACCAAGAGTGAAATGCATTTACTGGTTCTGTTTCAGTGAAAGGTAGATCACAGGCTTCCCAAAAAACACACTCACTAAGATGTGTTTTGGGGTTTCCCCAGTTTTATCTAATAAAACTTCCCTGGCCACAGGATGAACATCCTTCCTTTGAAACAGACTACAGATTTAGGCATCTTGGTGCACATTTTTCAAATAACAAATTGTCTGAAAACACCAAACATAAAGATGGAATAATACACAACACTATTGGGTTGAAGATTAAACAACTATTGCCGTACAACAAGGAACAGCGTCACTCCTATATTTCCATATACATATATGGTTAGATCTTATCAAGCACACACTTCCTTTGAATAACTCACTTCAGCCAGGTGGTCTATACAACACAACACACCCCTGTAGTACCACAATACTAGACACTGATTTAAGTTACTACAAAGCTTCTTCTTTTATCATATTGTTGTAAACTTCACTCACATATCCCTTTTATGTCAGTGGGACATTCTCCTCTAAGAATATTCTAACTTGTGTCATAGGAATCAACAAGAAACCTCTTTACCCTTGCATAAACTTTACATGCAAGATGTTATCAATAATATAATTATATACTATACATATAGTATATTTAATGTACTCATTAACTGTAGCTCCTCTTTTAAGTCTAGATCTAAACTAGTCCACATACCACACAGGAAATTACATGCTCTGGCTAATTAAGTATCAAACACCTTTTAAGCCTATCAAACATTTATTATTGAGCTAAAATGCATAACCTACTCACTTATCAAAGCAGATGAAACTCCTAACATATCTTTACTCTTGCCAAAGTTTGTTCTCCTGATTCTATCGTCTTTTTAGAATGTCATACTATATTTTTAGAATGTTGTTGCAATTTTATAAGGTATTCCCACATAAATGAACACTTTCCCCAAAATCAATCAGACATTATCAACAAATTTCCCTAGCACAAAAAGTCCTCCTTCTGTGACTCATCAGATTTATTTATCTATTTATTTATTTTCAGTCCCCTATACAGAGGCTCATAGTCTTTTACCAAAAAGTCCCCACAGAAGGCTCATATATATTTGATCAAAAACGTCCTTCTCAGGCTCATAGAGTTTATCAAACGTCCTTCTGAGGCTCATAGATATTATCCCTTTAAAAAGTAACAAGAAATATGTACTTCATACATCTGCCAATTAATACGTAACTTTTGGATTTTTGGAGTTTAGTTACTCTTTAAAGACAAAATATCTTTTCTTTTATATCATATATTCATATATTTACATATACTACTAAATCTCCTATTCTCAAGTCATTAACCCTTATACCTGATACAATATCTATCATATTAGTCTTTTTACACCGAAAAACCCAGTTCCCACAAACACCAACAATTTTAATGATCACCACCCCAAGTAAATACAGCTTTTAACTTTTTCCCTTTTATCACCATTCCTATTATTCCCTATTATTCCCTATTATTCCTTTTCTTCTTCTCTTTTTACTCTTTTCAACTCTTATTTCTCTTATTTCTTTATATAAGGCTGTAATTTTCTCATTGTAGATAAAATGTAGGTGACTTACAGTTCAAGGCCGTGAGGTCGTATTTGACACATGCACGATATCACTTCAACTTATGATACTAATTTATACCTTTTTTCTCTTTTTTCCTTTTCTCTCTTATTTCTCTTATTCTTCTCTATTTCTCTTATTCTTCTCTATTTCTCTTATTCTTCTCTATTTTACTGTACTCCCCCCTTTTTGCGTTGCTAGCAAACGCAAATAATAAATTTAGACGATGGATAACTTCGAACATCAGCACATCAAAACTTTCCCCTCAACCAAGTTCTTTTTAACGGTGTGATCAAAACAGCGAATACACAGCAGCTTCAGTGGGCCAGCCAGCGCAAAAGTATAGTGAAAAAACTCACCCTTTATAGACCGGTCAGATGCGGGAGCCAGCACACAGAAGCCACCACTAAACGCAGAAAGATCACAATCACGCCCAAACCGACAACGCCATCTTTGAGGTTTCTTAAAATAGGTAGATTCTTGATGTGTTGATGAAGAAGGAAACCACCGCTGACACGTCTCAATTGTAACTTTGAAAGGTTTTATTACAAAGGAGAACAATGTCAAACATCCAATCTTGGGAGAGCCCTGGTCCAATCTGAAGCTCTCTCTCTTCTTCAAGTCTTCCAACACTATATATACAGTTCCTAAAAACTCCACCTGAAGAAACAGAAGTTCTCTCTGGATACACAGCCCTAAGCCCTCAATTTATGACTTACTCTAATTACTGGTCAGTCTAAGAAAATTGCCTTTGTCTGTCCTTTATGGCTAGCTGTAAACTTTTACTTAAGTAAACATCTGTTCAGGTGATCTGTTCAAGTGATACAGAATTTCTAGGGTGTCATATATAATCACAGTACCGATGCAGAACAGATACCACACTGCGGTTTTGATGTCGTCTTTGTTTTTGAAGCCGTTGAAAACTGTCTCTGCAGTGATGGCCATCGCCTCCTTGAATAAATTGAAAAAGGCTTCTTGTGTTTAGACAAAAGGTGACTTACACGAAATGAAGCTTCAGTCGCAGCCTTATTTTGAGCAGCAGGTTTTGTGAAAAGCGACTGCTGGGCCTTCAATCCCGCTTTCAGCTCGGCAACTTTCCTAGCACGGATTGCGCTCTTGGCGGGGAAGCTGTCTTTGAATTTGTCGTGGTTGGTGTTGTGGTGATGCTCCAGATTTCCTCTTTTAGACAGTGCTAGAGTTTGGTGGCACAGCATACACACACACTTGTCTTTCACCATGGTGAAAAGAAATTCCTCTTCCCATTCTGGATGGAAATTATACGTTTTCGACTTCTTTCTTGGAGCCTCTGCTATGCCAGCTAACGACATTGCAGTCTATCGGCTATCACCTGCTAGTGCCGTATATTGTCATTTTGTGACAGTAAATGTGCTGTGTGATCTTATTGGTCAATTTAATGCAGCCTGTTACGCTGAAAATATACAATGACTGGATCGAGATAGAGATAGAGTGAAAGAGAGGAGCTTGCAAAACTGAACATAAATCAGCCATAATGTATTTGTGTGATTATTCTTCTATTTATTTTCGGGATCTACAGGGAATGTTTCAAAGATCTACCAATCGATGGCGATCGACGGGTTGGCGACCACTGCCCTAGTGTATAAGCTTCAGGCTTTGGGTCTATTCCCTCTTCTAGTTCCCTAATGGTACCTGCAGCTTGTTCTTGGGAGTCTCTGTCTACACAATAACTCACCAAAGTAAATATACAGCTATACCACTTTGTTATTTAGCTGATATTATATAAGTTAATATACTAGTGATCTCATGTAATGGACCTTAGGATCCTTACCAGGGACACATAAACCTTGAATAATTTCAATACAGTTCGGAGATGAATCAACAACTAAAGAAGACAATCAAAAAAATCAATGACATATGTTTTGTGTTGTTGCTGCATACTAATTACAATACAACAGCAATGTAACATGAGTAATTAACAAGTTAAACATATAACAGTAAAGATCAGCATGTATTGCAGGGTGAGGAAAAATTCAAAAAGTAGACAAAATCTCCAAGTTCCAGTAAGGTGGGTGAAACGTAAAACACAATTAATAAAGAGACAAGGCCAGTGAACATTCTGCTATTTTATTCTTCTAGTCCATTGCAATTTAGGAGGAAATATAGTATTTTCACTATAATCAGTGAATAAATGTTTATGTACTATTATAGGTCAATATAGAATATATTGATACCCAGAGGGAAATTCAGCCCAGCTCTATAGTCATTAAAAGCTCTGCCTTTACCAGCTGCAACATTACACATTGATCCATAATAATTATAATATAATCATATAATTATTCTGAAATTGGATATTTTGCATCATGAATAGTTTTGGTACTTAAAGTATGTTCAGCTTAATACTTAACTGAGTATTTATATACAGTGTAATATTACTACTTTTCCTTTAGTAAAACATCCTACTGATTTACATATAGTGAAAACTGGGTGTTACATAGTTAAGTCTTACTTTAATAATATTCTTATTTTAATGTTAACTTTTTTATTTTTATGTTAACATTCGTATTTTAATGTTGACATTTTTTAATTTTATAGTTAAGTGCAGAGATAAATGTAAATGTGGTCTTATTTTAAACAGTGTAGGCTGTATGGCTGAGAGTCAGAGCAGAGAAGAGCAGAATACTGTGGTGTCCTTTCTGGCTTCACCTCAGCTTTAATTAATGGCCCATCAAGGGGAGGGGCTCCTCCCCCCGCACCTGCTCTGCTGCTGGCTCCTCACCACAGTCTATGCTCCTCACACAGTCACAGAGCAGGCTGATCTCCCCCTCCCCCACCTTTCAGCCGAGGCATGCAGGAGCATAGACATATATACGTAGGCGCCGCATTGACTGTGGAGAGGCGTGCCTAAAGCGCCGCCATCTTGGTACGGGGTTAGCAGAGACAGTAGTACATGTATGTCTAAGGAGGTAAGAGGTACTCCACAGTCTAAAAATAGAATTATTCACTGAAATGTCGACCGATCTCCAAACGGTAGTGCAGCATTATATGCAGTCATTCGTATGCTGTATGCTTACCATTACCATTAATTTATAAGTTATAATTTATAAGTATAATATACTAATACACACATTCACGCAGCACCACAGCAAGTTCATTCAAGCGCTTCATAAACACTCAGAAGTTATAAAGCAAGCATTTATGTAGGCCTACCGGTTTATTTCGTGGAAATGTTAGCTTTAAATAAACAGGATGTGAAATTATTGATGAAGTTTATACATAGCGTTAGCATTAGCGTAGCTCGCTAAGATAGCTTATCTTTTTAACTGTATGAGGACAATGTTATCTAGGATCAGCGATCGAGGATACATACAGTCCATATTATCGCTCAATTTAAAAGAAATATGACCAATTTGCAGCCATTTTTACAGAGATATTAGAAAAGATAAGTTCACTTTTCTTCTGAAGTTAGCATTTACGCTAGCAACATGACAGCTATGGATGGTGCTTGGATACAATCGGCATAATGATTACTATAACTTATTGAATATTATAAGTTAAAGATAAAGTCACAATACATGCACAGTAACAGCAGATTCACGTACACGCTGTGTGTTTCCCTGGTTACAAAAACACTTGCTGTAGAGTTATCAGGACTGTGGTTGGTTGTTAATGTTAAATTGCTGTTTACTTAACCTTTTTTGTCCTTTTTACAGATCATTGATCCACATCATTTATCAAGTAAGCAAGTCTTTAAAGTACTTTATGCCTTATTTTTGTTTCTTTTTAATATCTGAATCTGCACACCACTTGCACAATGACATGTACAGTAACAGCTATTTAACTGACAGTTTGTGTTTTGCTTGTGTTTTCTGTTTTAGATGCCCTGACACTACAAATGGGGACTGCAAACGAATTAACCTTTTCTCAGGCAGATCAGAAAAGGCTGCATTACACCCCAGACCAGTCAGGAGGGATTGGACGCCCTTAGAAGCTGTGAAATTTATTGATTAAATAAATGACTGTTTAAAAAAAAATGTGTGGATTGTCATTTGCTATTAGAGAAAAACCTGTTTAATAAGGCCCATCATATTTAGGCCTATGTCCATAACACCCTGACTGTAGATAAAGCAGTATTTGTATTATTAGCCTATTTTTATAAAGGCATATTTAGTAATTATTATAGTTTAATATTATTATATTTAATATTGAAATATCATTGAAAGCAGGTTGATCTATAGTTAGGTTGAAATTTCAACATTGTTTCAACATTTGTGTTAGTTGAAATACCATTGAAATTCTGTTGATCTTCAGTTAGAAAATCAAACTTTCAATATTAATTGAGGGTGCAAAAATGATGTTGAATCAACATCAGAGTTCAACGCAGGCCCGTCGCAACAGGACAGGCAAACCAAGCAATTGCCTTGGGCCCCGAGCTGGCCGGGGGCCCCCAGACAACGACTGGTTATGAATTGAATGCAACGACAAACTGGGTGCGCGTCCCTTTAAATGCTGTGATGGTCAATGCAGGAAAGTGCAGCGACACTGTTATCGGAATCCCCCTCAATGGGGCCCCCCACAGTTGCTAGCTCGGCGGCTATCTCGGCTGCTAGCTCGGCGGCTAATTCGGCGGATAGCTCGGCGGCTAACTCGGTGGCTAGCTCATCTGCTAACTCGGCGGCTAACTCGGCTTCCCAGACCATGTAGCCACCTACCCATTTGACATGCTGAACTACATATACAGTGAAAAGTTACTGGATCTTTACAGTAATTTAAGCATTGCCTTGCAGCTACTCCTGACTCTCCCTGTGACTGTGGCCTCAGGTGAGAGGAGATTTTCAGCTTTGAAGCTGATAAAGACATACATGAGATCTACCATGAGCCAAGAGAGGCTCACAGGATTGGCCGTTACGTCAATTGAGTGTGATGTTCGCCGGTCTTTGGACATGGAGGACATTGTGGTTGCCTTTGCTGAAGCTAAGGCTCGCAAACAGCAGATGTAGATAATTTGCATATTTTTTAAAGGTTAATCTTATATGTGTGTGTGTGTGTACTTTTATCTATGTTGGATTTTATATTTAATACCGAATTTGCAATTTTTTGTATGTGTTGATTGCAAATGTTCAAATAAAATAAGTAAACATACTATGTGTGCAGTAGCCTATATGCAACATTTGTAAGCAGTATTTGCACTATTAAGAAATATTTTATTGATATAATGTGTGGTTGAACTTCAACAGTGTGTCTATGCTGTGTTTCCTGTAGGCTTTGGGCGGGGCGGGGTGGAATGGTGAGGCGTAGGTTTTCTTGCTGTGGTCCAGGGGTGTCGGCGTCGGCAGGCGGCGGTGGTAGGGGGGCCTCCAAGTCCGTTTTGTTTGGGGCCCCCAAATTCCTTGAAACGGCCCTGGTTCAACGTTGTTTCAGTGACTTAACGTTGACAAAACAATGTTGATTTAACATTGTTTCAATGACTCTGCTATCTGGGACTAATTCAATGATGATAGTAATATAATTATAATAGTGATGATAATAATAATAATAATATAATGATAATAGCAACATAATTATAATAATAGTGATGATAATAGTAATAATAATAATATAATGATAATAATATTAATATTAATTAATATAATATAATATAACCCTACAAGCACTTCTCTAAATAAAGACTTGAACACATCTAAACATTTTCTGGGTTCCTTTTGTTCTATTTATGTCTTTATCTATGGAGTTTATTCCCTATCTTAATTCAAGAGCATGCTCACAGTGTGTCCTCGCACTCGGTTACAACACTGCTCGCACAGATTTCCTGCGCTCAAACTCAAGTTCTTCCTCTCGTGCTCAGGGAACTTGTGCTCGCAGATCTCTGCTCTGCTCTCAGATTTTTTGTGGATCAAAGCTGTCAACCAATAGAAGGCCGGCTAGTATTGACCAATCAGACTGCCCCTGTTTGTATACGGGTGCGAATATTTATTCTCCCTGATTAAAAAATCCTAAATCTATAAATATGCCATAAATATATCACACCTGTGTTTATTGCATACTGAACCACCACTCAGTATTAACTAATTTGTTATATCACAAATCTGAAACTGAGATTTAAGGTGAGTTCAGAGAAATGTTCACCCTTCAGCAAATTAATGTGAAAACAGCCATCTAACTCATACATCATTCTGCACATGAAGTTCAAACATTCATGAAATGGAACAATGTGCAAGGAAAAATGAGTTATGTTGTAATCCTTAAGATTTCAGTCATGGTTAATTTGGCAAATGCAATTTGATAATACAGCAAACACTTATTGGGCAGCTAAAACAGGTATCTATTTGCAGAACAACCAACAAAACTGACTGCATTTTAAGGAAGCCTACTAATAATTTTAGTCACATTTATAATTAAATATCACTTTTGGTGGTAGGTTTGCAAAATTCCGTCAATTTTCAAACTTGGAAACTTTCCATGGGAATTAACGGGAATTAACAGGAATAAACTGGGAATTTATTAAACTGAAGGTATGTTCCTATTAGGGAACTTAAATATAGTTGTGTAAAATAATATTTTGGCATAATCCTGACTAAAACAACCAGATATCATGCAGTACAGCTGAATATCTGTGCTATCACATGCTCACATAGCACACTGTTTAGTGCAGGGCTACTGTGCAGAATTAGACCACGCCCTCTACATGCACTGTGCATACTGAGACAACGCCCCTACATGCACTGTGCATACTGAGACCACGCCCCTACATGCACCGTGCAGAATGAGACCACACCCCCTACATGCACTGTGCATACTGAGACAACGCCCCTACATGCACTGTGCATACTGAGGCCACGCCCCCTACATGTAATGTGCATACTGAGACCACGCCCCCTACATGCACTGCACATATTGAGACCACGCCCTGTATGTACTTTGCATACTGAGGCCACGCCCCTATATGCAATGTGCATACTGAGACCACGCCCCCTACATGCACTGTGCATAACTCCACGTTCATGTTTTTGTTCTGTTTGATTGTTCAGCTTGATCATGTTCAACTTATAAATAAATCTGTTTTAATTGTATTATTTTGCTTATAACTAAACAAATGTTTTTGCTTATATATGATACCTTTCCACTAAATTACCCTAAATTGAAATAAATTTCCATTCATTTCCATAATTCCCATGGAAAGTTTCCAATTTGGAATATTTCCAAAATTCCCCAGCTTAACTTCCCATGGAAATTTACCGGAAACTTTCCGAAAATCTACTGGAAATTTTCCACCCCTTTGCAAACTTTAGTCGTCAGTACATTGAGCACAAAGTTGTCAGTGAAATTGAGACATGTGTTCAACAGTTATGCTTGTGAAATTAACACTACTTGCATATTTATAGATTTATTTTTTTTTCAATCAGGGCGAAATAGTATTTCAGAATTTGTATAAGGTATTCTGACTTTCTTACGGACTATTTTTGTTTGTCTTGAAATATGTCTGGAAGGGACCTTTAACTACTATCTCCTCACATTCAGTCTTCAGTCTAAACACAACATATATAAATGATCAGTGTCTGCTTTTCCTGGAAAAAAACTAGTAATGTGTGTTACCTTTTGACAATTTATTCCTAAATTGTCTGATGTCATTTGGGCAAATGATGCAGTAAATGATCATCACAAGTAAATTTCTCATGTTATATGTGAAAGGGTGAATTGTCCATTTTTTCATGTGAAGATAATGTGAAGAAGAAACTATGGTGCTTTGTGGAGTCACAAATATCACTGGCACAGATGTTTTCAGGACTTTCATTCTGAAGAGGAACTGCCTTTTAGAATTGCTAATACTATCTCTTGAAGAATTGGCCTGTTAAATGTTGTGTAGTTATATAATTATATGCTCTACTATTCGTACTTATCTATTGTTCTTTATTCTTTATTATTGATGCTCTTCCATTACTGTCCACTTGCTGCTGTAACACTGCAAATTTCCCCATTGTGGGACTAATAAAGAAATCTCTTATCTTATTTTGACCCACAACATCTATGACATGCTCTTATTGTAGTTATGGAGCTGCTGTGATTTTAAATTTATTTTAAAATGAAGTCTGATTTTTTAACTGAAAGAATATATTACTGCCAACAGGACTCACGTGCACAATACAGACAGAATCATAGTCATAATCCTGTTTCATAAAGTGGCAGTCAATGATGGATGGATGGATAGATAGATAGATAGATAGATAGATAGATAGACAGACATACATCTATGTGTGTTAAGCAAATAAAGGCTGTTTTCTAAACAGAAACAGTTCTGCATTATGTAGGATTTAGAGTGTGTTAGGATTCTTAGATGTGTGTGTGTGTGTGTGTGTGTGTGTGTGTGTGTGTGTGTGTGTGTGTGTGTGTGTGTGTGAAGTTCTCCCAGTTCCTTTCAAAGTAAAGATTTGAGAATTAAAGGTTGAATATGTAGAATATTTATTAAAAGCTATATTTTTTAAAAAATAATACAGCCATGGGGCGTTTTGAGGGGTACAGAATGAAAAATGTAGTCTGAATTGATCATTTTAAAAAATTTTGACGTGTGTAAAAATGACGTGCTTGTAGCAGAGTTTTTCCTATTTAATTTGATGTGCAGTATGACTGTATTGCTACATAATTAGGGGATCATCCCTATGTTCCCCGCTTTGTATGTGACCGGGGAACATAGGAATGATCCCGTCTACAGTTAACCAGTTAGCTGAGTTATTCGCTGAGTTAGCAGATGAGTTAGCCGCTGAGTTAGCAGCCGAGCTAGAAGCTGAATTAGCAGCTGAATTAGCAGCTGAATTAGCAGCCGAGTTAGCCGCCGAGCTAGCAACCGAGTTAGCCGCGATCGGGGAACATAGGACCCGGGGAACATAGGTACGCTCCCCAGGTTTAACTGCTACTCCCACTGGCGTTACAATGTAATGTACCTCGGTGGTTTCAAGCAGAGACATTATAATAAGAGAAGTCCTTTACAGCGTCAGTTGTAAGGTATGTTCGCTTCCTGTTTTCAAAATAAAAGCACCAACTCTATCGTTATGGTTTTCTTAATAATAAAAGGCAACGGGTGTTTTATTTTGTGAAAATGACTGGAAGTGCGCTACTCGCTACGGCTAACTTGAGTGGCTCCGAATTCACAGGAACAAAACTTTAAGCAGATGTTATTTGGACAAATTAGCGTGACATTGTGCATCTAAAGGGATACTTTCTCGCCTAAAGAGGTTAGACATGTGGATTAAGTGGTATATTTACAGAGATAGAGCTAAAATAAAATCCGGCACCGGAACTGGCAACCCGACTGCTGGAATTACTTTTTGGTTGTTGTGACTACGATCTCGAGACATTACATGGCGTTGTTCTGCTCATTCTACATATTCTACCTTTAATAATCATTTAGCCTCATAATTAACCTGGATGCCATCACTCACATAATGACCTTTGACCTGAGAACATCGTTGACATACTCTTACTGTAGTAATGGAGCTCAGTGTGATTTTGCATTGCTTAAAGAAAATGCTGTGATTTTAATTGATTCTAAAATGATGGAGGTGATAGATAAATTGATAGATAGATGTAAAGGTTCTGTGTGTACTGTTTCAGTAGAAGGATGTTTTTCATTTTCTAATTTCTCGTAATCTTTTCATATTAATTGAGTCAAAGATCTTCCAAATCAACCATCACTACAGTACTGTTGCTTCATTGTCCCATATGTGACCTACTATGTAGAAGTGTGGAGGAACACATAGAAAACAAACACAGATCCAACATCTTCACCTTGTAAACAAAAAGTGGAAGAATTATGGCACTAAAGTAAAAGCTGTAGAGTTTAAGGATCTGGTTTTACTTCAAAACTTTTAATAATATCCAAGGGTTATTTTAAATGATTTGGTACAGTGTGTCTTTTTGACTTGTTTATTTGAATGTGTTTTGGCTTTGGTATGTGTCTATATATTCTATTTTATATAATAATAAATGAATAAACCAAATAAGAACCTCTGGTCTCCGGCGCTGAATGCCTCCAACAGAGTGGTCGGACAGCGACACTCAGTGGCTGATTGGAGAAACTGCAGCTTGTTTCTATACTTCTGAGCTTCACTGTTCAGCTCACTCCTGATTTTTATGTGTGTATGAACTTTTAAACTGTCCGCAGCAAGATGAGCTGTTAATGTGTGTTATTAATATGGTATATTTCAGTTTAATGACTTTCTTTTAACATGTGAAAAGTAGAGTAACACATTAAAAGATGTATTGTTGAGTTTTTATTTGACAGTCTGTGGAGACTGTTGAAATAAAGCAGCTCTGTACACGAACTGCTCAACAGTGAACAGACACAGTGGAGGAAATGGTAAGTTTAGGTGAAATTTTGTATTTGAAAAGTGACACTTGAAGTGCCACTGAGCTTCACAGTTTCCCCAATTTGTAACCTCATAAGTTTTTGTAAATAAGTGAAAAAAAAGTCAGAAAATGAAGAACCCTTCACGAATTTGCATGTCATCCTTGCACCTCCGTCGTGTACGTCTTCTCTGTCCCAATTCCTCACACTTTTGACCAATATCTATCTGCTGTCCGTGATCATGTCGAGCTCAGCCAATCAAGTTGCTGTATGTGCAAATCTGAAACTGAGATTTAGAGTACAGACAAACTTTCATGTTATGTTGTAATCCTTAAGATTTCAGTCCTGGTTAATTTGGCAAATGCAATTTAATAATACAGCAAACACATATCAGGCAGCTAAAACAGGGTATCTGTTTGTAGAACAACCAACAAAACTGACTGCTCTTTAAACCACCCCTGTACCTTTCCCTGAGATAACACGACCCATAAAGGAAAACACCTGTCTGCAGCTCTGTCACAGCATCAGGTGGGGGAGCGTAAGGATGCAACATGTGCAGCCAGGTTTTCCATTCGGTGTACAGAGAATGCACCCCACCCCCTTTTGACTCTTCAGGCTGTACCAACCCCCACTTATCTATCTATCTATCTATCTATCTATCTATCTATCTATCTATCTATCTACAGTAGTAGCCACTTCAAAGTTCGCCTCCAAGCTGAATGCCAGC
>JAJDFG010000431.1:85000-87500 GCA_021039105.1 Scomber colias | reverse complement strand
TGAAGGAGTCTGTGGTTCATGATCATACAGAGGATTTTCCCAAGGTTGCTGTTGACACAGATTCCACGGTAGTTATTGGGGTCGATTTTGTCGCCACTTTTGTGGAGTGGTGTTATCAGTCCTTGGTTCCAAATATTGGGGAAGATCCCAGCGCTAAGGACAGTGTTCAGGAGTTTTAATATGGCCAATTGGAATTTGAGGTCTGTGAACTTTATCATTTCATTTAAGATGCCATCAACACCACAGGCTTTCTTGGTTTCAATTGATTTTATTTTGTCCTGTAGTTCTTTTAGTGTAATTGGGGAGTCTAATGGGTTCTGGTAGTCTTTTATGGTTGTCTCTAATCTTTCTAGTTTATCTTGTATGTGTTTTTGGTGTTCATTTTTCTCTATTGGGCCAAATAGATTGGTGAAGTGGTTTACCCATACATCTCCATTTTGAATGGGAAGATCCTCATGTTTTTGTTTATTTAGAGTGTTCCAATTTTCCCAGAATTTATTTGTTTTTATGGATTCTTCAATGGTGTGTAGCTGGTTTCTAACATGTTGGTCTCTTTTTTTCCTTACTGTGTTTTTATACTGTTTTAATGTTTCATTATAGTGAAGGCGTGTGTGGTGGTTGTCTGGGTCTCTGTGTTTTTGGGTTGACAGATTCCTTAATGTCTTTCTGAGATTTTTACATTCATTGTCAAACCATTTGTCATGTTTTTTGTTGTTTTTGGCTTTTCTGTTTGAGGCCTTTAGGTTTGATAGGGATGCTGCAAGGTCAAATATCTTATTTAGGCTTTCTACCGCCTTGTTTACACCCTCACTGTTATGTTGGAATGCTTTTTCCAAAAAATTGTCTAAAAGTACTTGTACTTGTTGTTGCCGAATTGCATTTTGGTATATTTCTGCACTATTTTCTTTCCATTTGTAGCATGTTTTAATAGGGTGTAGTTTGGTTTGCTGTGATACTTCCAGATTGCATGTTGATCTGTTCAAATAAAGTGTGGTTTTGCTGTGGTCTGATAGGGGTGTTAGTGGGCTGACTGTGAACGCTCTGAGAGACACTAGGCTGAGATCTGTGATGAAGTAATCTACTGTGCTGTTACCCAGAGATGAGCTGTAGGTAAACTTACCATAGGAGTCCCCTCGGACTCTCCCGTTGACTATGTACAGTCCCAGTGAACGACAGAGCTGCAGGAGTTGTGACCCATGTTTGTTTGTTGTTTTGTCGTAGTTATGCCTGGGGGGGCATATTGGGGAGAGGATGTTTCTACCTCCTGGTAGATGTTTGTCCCCCTGGGTGCTCAGGGTGTCTCGTTCTCGGCCTGTCCTGGCATTCAGGTCTCCACAAATTACAATGTGACCATAAGCCTGGAAGTGGTTAATTCCTTCCTCTAGGATGGAGAACATGTCCTCTTTAAAATATGGGGATTCATTTGGGGGAATGTAGGTGGCACATAAGAAGATATTTTTCTCAGTTGATGTGAGTTCTTTATTTATTTCTAACCAGATGTAAAATGTTCCTGTTTTGATTACCTTAATGGAGTGGGTCAATTCAGATTTCTACCATATTAGTATACCTCCCGAGTCTCTTCCCTGTTTGATTCCTGTTAGCTTGGAGGATGGTACTACAAGCTCTCTGTAGTTTACAGGGCAGCCAGTTGGACCATCTCCTCTGTGCCATGTCTCCTGTAGGACAATAATGTCTGTATTTTTGATTTCATTGGTGAAGTCTGGGTTCCTGCTCTTGAGGCCAAATGCAGTCGACCTCAGACCTTGTATATTCCAGGATGAAATAGTGATGGATTTTCGCTCCATGGTTCACGGTGCAGTTGTTCCAGAGGGTTTAGGCCTGGACCATGATTGTGTAGAGCTCACTGAGCATCTGGTGTATGCTCAGATCACATGGTGGGGCTCTGTCAGGTGAAGAGTTGGGGCTTGCTCTGCTTACAACCTGTGCATATGTGTGGTATGGGGTTGGCGAAGGGAAAGCGGGCCTGGCCTGGGGTGTGACAGGATGTCCTCTGGGTGCAGCATGGTGTCTTGCAGTTGGGGCAGGTCTTCTAGGTGCAGCTGGGTGTCCTCTGGGTGGAATAGGTCCTCTGATTATTGGCCTGGGTGGGGAACTCATCTGTCTGTTGCTCCTGTGGGATGTGCTTGGTCTGCGGTTGAGTGCGACGTCCTTCAGTGTCTTTGCAAAAGTTGGGACTACTGCCTTGAGGATGTGTACTTGGTCGTACAGGCTGTGCAGGTCTAAGGTGGGATGGGGCGCCACATAAATATTTGGCTTTAATGCACAGTCTCTGGAAATTTGTGCATTTACCCTTTGAATGAGAGCGGGATGGAAGTCCCATCTGGGTAGCAGGGTGGAGATGACTACCTTTGCGTTTGGGAATGTGGAAGAGGCTTTTTCTGTCACCCCCTTGATAGACTTTGCCACCTCTTCTCCCTGTGCTCTCAGGTCATTTGTGCCGGTGTGGATGATGATATGGCTGGGGGACCCTAGGAGATCC
>JAJDFG010000431.1:57500-60000 GCA_021039105.1 Scomber colias | reverse complement strand
TAAAAAGTTAGTTGTAATACATTCTCTTAGCAGAACCCATAGAAAGGTTGATTTTTTAACATAATTAGCTTAATGTGATGAATTCTGACATATCTGAGTGTTTTACTGTATGGTCCAAAGAGAATAAGTGTTTCAGTGATTAGTTGCATGAACTTGCTGAGATCAGAAAAATAAAGCCATAAAAAATTAGTTGTAATCTTAGCAGAATCCATAGAAAGGTTGATTTCTAAACACAATTAGTTCAATGTGATGAATTCTGGTATATCGAGTGTTTTAGTGTGTGGTCTAAAGAGAATAAGTGATTCAGCGATAAATTGCATGCACTTGCTGAGAACAGACGAATAAAGCCATAAAAAGTTAGTTGTAATACATTCTCTTAGCAGAACCCATAGAAAGGTTGATTTCTAAACACAATTAGTTCAATGTGATGAATTCTGAAATATCTGAGTGTTTTAGTGTATGTCCAAAGACAATAAATGATTCAGTGATTAGTTGCATGAACTTGCTGTGAAGAGACGAATAAAGCCATAAAAAGTTAGTTGTAATCCATGCTCTTAGCAGAAGCCATATAGAGGTTGATTTCTAAACACAATTAGTTCACTGTGGTGAATTCTGATATATCTGAGTGTTTTAGTGTATGTCCAAAGAGAATAAGTGTTTCAGTGATTAGTTGCATGAATTTGCTGAGAATAGACGAATAAAGCCATAAAAAGTTAGTTGTAATCCATTTTTTAGCCGAACCCATAGAAAGGTGGATTTCTAAACACAATTAGTTCAATGTGATGAATTCTGATATATCTGAGTGTTTTAGTGTATTTCCAAATAGAATAAATGATTCAGTAATTATTTGCATTAACTTGCTGTGAAGAGACGAATAAAGCCATAAAAAGTTAGTTGTAATCCATGCTCTTAGCAGAAGCCATGTAGAGGTTGATTTCTAAACACAATTAGTTCAATGTGATGAATTCTGATATATCTAAGTGTTTTAGTGTATTTCCAAAGATAATAAATGATTCAGTAATTAGTTGCATGAACTTGCTGAGAACAGACGAATAAAGCCATAAAAAGTTACTTGTATTCCATTCTCTTAGCAGAACCCATAGAAAGGTTGATTTCTAAACACAATTAGTTCAATGTGATGAATTGTGAAATATCTGAGTGTTTTAGTGTATGTCCAAAGACAATAAATGATTCAGTGATTAGTTGCATGAACTTGCTGAGAACAGACGAATAAAGCCATAAAAAGTTACTTGTATTCCATTCTCTTAGCAGAACCCATAGAAAGGTTGATTTCTAAACACAATTAGTTCAATGTGATGAATTGTGAAATATCTGAGTGTTTTAGTGTATGTCCAAAGACAATAAATGATTCAGTGATTAGTTGCATGAACTTGCTGAGAATAGACGAATAAAGCCATAAAAAGTTATGTAATCCATTCTCTTAGCAGAACCCATAGAAAGGTTGATTTCTAAACACAATTAGTTCAATGTGATGAATTCTGATATATCTGAGTGTTTTAGTGTATTTCCAAATAGAATAAATGATTCAGTAATTATTTGCATTAACTTGCTGTGAAGAGACGAATAAAGCCATAAAAAGTTAGTTGTAATCCATGCTCTTAGCAGAAGCCATGTAGAGGTTGATTTCTAAACACAATTAGTTCAATGTGATGAATTCTGATATATCTAAGTGTTTTAGTGTATTTCCAAAGATAATAAATGATTCAGTAATTAGTTGCATGAACTTGCTGAGAACAGACGAATAAAGCCATAAAAAGTTACTTGTATAACATTCTCTTAGCAGAACCCATAGAAAGGTTGATTTCTAAACACAATTAGTTCAATGTGATGAATTGTGAAATATCTGAGTGTTTTAGTGTATGTCCAAAGACAATAAATGATTCAGTGATTAGTTGCATGAACTTGCTGAGAACAGACGAATAAAGCCATAAAAGTTACTTGTATTCCATTCTCTTAGCAGAACCCATAGAAAGGTTGATTCTAAACACAATTAGTTCAATGTGATGAATTGTGAAATATCTGAGTGTTTTAGTGTATGTCCAAAGACAATAAATGATTCAGTGATTAGTTGCATGAACTTGCTGTGAAGAGACGAATAAAGCCATAAAAAGTTAGTTGTAATCCATGCTCTTAGCAGAAGCCATGTGGAGGTTGTTTTCTAAACACAATTAGTTCAATGTGATGAATTGTGAAATATCTAAGTGTTTTAGTGTATTTCCAAAGAGAAAAACTGTTTCAGTGATTAGTTGCATGAACTTGCTGAGAATAGACGAATAAAGCCATAAAAAGTTATGTAATCCATTCTCTTAGCAGAACCCATAGAAAGGTTGATTTCTAAACACAATTAGTTCAATGTGATGAATTCTGATATATCTGAGTGTTTTAGTGTATTTCCAATAGAAAAACTGTTTCAGTGATTAGTTGCATGAACTTGCTGAGAATAGACGAATAAAGCCATAAAAAGTTATGTAATCCATTC
>JAJDFG010000431.1:37500-52500 GCA_021039105.1 Scomber colias | reverse complement strand
AATATGGTCTGTTGTGCGATAATTTGGTAGGAAGCCAATTTGGGATTTGCTCAGGACATTATTCTCACTGAGGAAATGAAGGAGTCTGTGGTTAATGATCATGCAGAGGATTTTCCCAAGGTTGCTGTTGACACAGATTCCACGGTAGTTATTGGGGTCGATTTTGTCGCCACTTTTGTGGAGTGGTGTTATCAGTCCTTGGTTCCAAATATTGGGGAAGATTCCAGCGCTAAGGACAGTGTTCAGGAGTTTTAATATGGCCAATTGGAATTTGAGGTCTGTGGACTTTATCATTTCATTTAAGATGCCATCAACACCACAGGCTTTCTTGGTTTCAATTGATTTGATTTTGTCCTGTAGTTCTTTTAGTGTAATTGGGGAGTCTAATGGGTTTATGGTTGTCTCTAATCTTTCTAGTTTCTCTTGTATGTGTTTTTGCTGTTCATTTTTCTCTATTGGGCCAAATAGATTGGTGAAGTGGTTTACCCATACATCTCCATTTTGAATGGGAAGATCCTCATGTTTTTGTTTATTTAGAGTGTTCCAATTTTCCCAGAATTTATTTGTTTTTATGGATTCTTCAATGGTGTGTAGCTGGTTTCTAACATGTTGGTCTCTTTTTTTCCTTACTGTGTTTTTATACTGTTTTAATGTTTCATTATAGTGAAGGCGTGTGTGGTGGTTGTCTGGGTCTCTGTGTTTTTGGTTTGACAGATTCCTTAATGTCTTTCTGAGATTTTTACATTCATTGTCATACCATTTGTCATGTTTTTTGTTGTTTTTGGCTTTTCTGTTTGAGGCCTTTGGGTTTGATAGGGATGCTGCGAGGTCAAATATCTTATTTAGGCTTTCTACCGCCTTGTTTACACCCTCACTGTTATGTTGTAATGCTTTTTCCAAAAAATTGTCTAAAAGTACTTGTACTTGTTGTTGCCGAATTGCATTTTGGTATATTTCTGCACTATTTTCTTTCCATTTGTAGCATGTTTTAATTAGGGTGTAGTTTGGTTTGCTGTGATACTTCCAGATTGCGTGTTGATCTGTTCAAATAAAGTGTGGTTTTGCTGTGGTCTGATAGGGGTGTTAGTGGGCTGACTGTGAACGCTCTGAGAGACACTAGGCTGAGATCTGTGATGAAGTAATCTACTGTGCTGTTACCCAGAGATGAGCTGTAGGTAAACTTACCATAGGAGTCCCCTCGGACTCTCCCGTTGACTATGTACAGTCCCAGTGAACGACAGAGCTGCAGGAGTTGTGACCCATGTTTGTTTGTTGTTTTGTCGTAGTTATGCCTGGGGGGGCATATTGGGGAGAGGATGTTTCTACCTCCTGGTAGATGTTTGTCCCCCTGGGTCCTCATGGTGTCTCGTTCTCGGCCTGTCCTGGCATTCAGGTCTCCACAAATTACAATGTGACCATAAGCCTGGAAGTGGTTAATTTCTTCCTCTAGGATGGAGAACATGTCCTCTTTAAAATATGGGGATTCATTTGGGGGAATGTAGGTGGCACATAAGAAGATATTTTTCTCAGTTGATGTGAGTTCTTTATTTATTTCTAACCAGATGTAAAATGTTCCTGTTTTGATTACCTTAATGGAGTGGGTCAATTCAGATTTGTACCATATTAGTATACCTCCCGAGTCTCTTCCTTGTTTGATTCCTGTTAGCTTGGAGGATGGTACTACAAGCTCTCTGTAGTTTACAGGGCAGCCAGTTGGACCATCTCCTCTGTGCCATGTCTCCTGTAGGACAATAATGTCTTTATTTTTGATTTCATTGATGAAGTCTGGGTTCCTGCTCTTGAGGCCAAATGCAGTCGACCTCAGACCTTGTATATTCCAGGATGAAATAGTGATGGATTTTCGCTCCATGGTTCACGGTGCAGTTGTTCCAGAGGGTTTAGGCCTGGACCATGATTGTGTAGAGCTCACTGAGCATCTGGTGTATGCTCAGATCACATGGTGGGGCTCTGTCAGGTGAAGAGTTGGGGCTTGCTCTGCTTACAACCTGTGCATATGTGTGGTATGGGGTTGGCGAAGGGAAAGCGGGCCTGGCCTGGGGTGTGACAGGATGTCCTCTGGGTGCAGTATGGTGTCTTGAAGTTGGGGCAGGTCTTCTAGGTGCAGCTGGGTGTCCTCTGGGTGGAATAGGTCCTCTGATTATTGGCCTGGGTGGGGAACTCATCTGTCTGTTGCTCCTGTGGGATGTGCTTGGTCTGCGGTTGAGTGTGACGTCCTTCAGTGTCTTTGCAAAAGTTGGGACTACTGCCTTGAGGATGTGTACTTGGTCGTACAGGCTGTGCAGGTCTAAAGTGGGATGGGGTGCCACATAAATATTTGGCTTTAATGCACAATCTCTGGAAATTTGTGCATTTACCCTTTGAATGAGAGCGGGATGGAAGTCCCATCTGGGTAGCAGGGTGGAGATGACTACCTTTGCGTTTGGGAATGTGGAAGAGGCTTTTTCTGTCACCCCCTTGATAGACTTTGCCACCTCTTCTCCCTGTGCTCTCAGGTCATTTGTGCCTGTGTGGATGATGATATGGCTGGGGGACCCTAGGAGATCCTCTCTCAGTAGTTCCATGGCATGACTGGTATTGCGGCACTTGAATTTTGCAATTCTGTGGTTTGGGAAAAGTTTTTTCTCTTCAACATATCTCCCATTTGAGTCTATGAGGAGAACAATTTGTGGGTTTTGTGTTGAGCTGTTTTCTGTAGGTGTGGTAGTGTTGTTTGTTGGAGGAGGTGTCTCTTGGGTTTGTGTGTCTTGGCTTGGTGGTGCTGCTGATTGGCTGGGACTGTTATCTGGGCCCTGTATTTCCTCTGCAGCCTCTTGTAGGGTGGTAGGTGTTGCTCTCAAGGGTTGTTCACTGGTCAACGTTCTCATCTCGTCTTGGAGCTTCTGCACCTCTTCTCTGAGCTGCCTCCTCTCCTGCCTCAATGTCTCCTCATTGTCTTTCAGTCTTTCGACTTCAGCCCAGAGCCGCCTCGTCTCCTTCATTGAAGACTCCTCATTATCTTTGAGCCGTTTTACCTCAGCCCAGAGAGCAGATAGGCCTTTCTCCCCCTCAGTGTTACTTGGTCTGAGTGGGGGGTTGTTCTTGTCCTCGGCTGTTGTCTGCCCAGATTGGAGTGTGACGATTGTGTGTTCCATTTCCACTTGTCTGATCTCAAGTTGAGTGAATCTGTCTCTCATTTCAATGAGCGAGTGGGGCTCTGTGGTGGGGGGTTGATTATCTGATTCTTCTGTGATGGGATGGTCTGTTGGGGGTGGTCTCTCTCTCTCCTGAAGCTCCTCTGACAGAGCTGTCAGTCGTACCATGTGGTTTTCTCTGTCGTGTTGCAGCTCTCTTACTTCAGTCTTCAGGATGGTCAGCTCTCTCCTGTAGCTGTCACTGTCCTGACTCAGCTGTGTGCTGGTAGTAGAGGTGTTTTGCTGCACTGTGGTGTCCAGGGTTGGCTGCTGGCTGATTATCTCTCTCAATCGTACAAGCTCTCTCTCCAGCTCTGTGAATTTCACCTTTATATCATTGATGGTGTGGTTCAGTTGGGGGTCCTGGACCTGTTCTGGGCTGGTGGGTTCATTTTCCTGAGGGGGCTGGTCCCGAGTAGGGCAGCTGGAAGTAGGGGTGGTGTCTGTGTCTGGCAGGATGTGAGTGTTGACAGTGGGGGCAGACTTTTCCTGTTGGGCCCTCTTCTTTATAAGAATGAAGTCACTCTCAAACTGCTTGCGGTTTCCTTGTACCATGATAGTCCCGTTCTTATATATATTAACAGTCATCATGACACTGTCTGGGTCTTCTCCCTCTTTGATTTTTAGTTTCCAGCCATTACAGATCCCCTCTTTCTTTACATGAGGGTAGTGGGCATTTATGGCAGCGTGCCATGCGAGTGGTTGATCTGTGAGTAAGATCAGATTGCTGACATCTCCACTCTTGTATAAATCAGAAAAGAGTGTCTCTGGTCTTCCTTTCAAGACTTTCTGCTTGTATGTCTTCCTGCCACTCTCATTTGTAACATCTCGTGGATATAACAGTGGAATAGCCTCTGTACTCACTGTGGATGAAGCCATGGAATTCTGCTGCTGCTGCTGTAACTGCTCCTTGGTAACCGTTGCTAGGGCTTTTGTTTTTGTTCTTGGTAGCTAGCTCTTAGCTTTAACACCAAGCTAGGTTTAGTTTATTTATTATTCAGCAGTTATAATATTTATAGTTTTTGTAAATCCTTTAGTAGGTTATGTTGTCTCTCTGATGATCTCACTCACTTGTATCTTTTGCTGAATTCATCTTCTGGGCTTGGTGTCAGTTAACCAGCAGGACAGGTAGATTAACTGTCAGTTGGTCAAAGCTCTTCAGTTGAGCAGTATTTTCCCAGGTTTCTTGCTGTTTTCTTGCTGTTTCTTGCCTCCAAAGAGGTAATTTCTCAAAATAAGTGTTTCTCCTTCTTTCTTCTTCCAATTTTTTCAGAAAAGTATGAGATTATCTCACCTTAACACACAAAAAAGAAGATCTTTTCAGGAGCTCACGATATTGCTGCTGTTTTCAGTTGGATCTCTCTCTATCTATCTATCTATCTATCTATCTATCTATATTAAGTTTATGACACTAAATGATTATTAATTCTCAAATCTTTACTCTGAAAGGCACCTGACCAGACCATTAACACACACACACACACACACACACAAACATAAATGTGTATCTATCTATCTATCTATCTATCTATCTATCTATCTATCATCTATCTATCTATCTATCTATCTATCTATCTATCTATCTATCTATCTATCTATGTATCTATCTATCTATCTATCTTAATTCAATAAGACTAAATGATTATTAATTCTCAAATCTTTACTTTGAGTGACACCTGGCAGACCTTCACACACATACAGACACACACAAAAAAATGTGTGTCTTTCAAACTATCTATCTATCTATCTATCTATCTATCTATCTATCTATCTATCTCTCTATCTATCTATCTATCTATCTATCTATCTATCTATCTATCTATCTATCTATCTATCTATCTATCTATCTTAATTGTATAAGACCAAATGATTATAAATTCTCAAATCTTTACTTTGAATGGCACCTGGCAGACCTTCACACACACACAGACACAAAAAATGTGTGTCTTTCAAACTATCAATCAATCTATCTATCTATCTATCTATCTTTCTATCTAACTATCTATCTATCTATGTATCTATGTATCTGGGGGCGACTGTGGGCAGGAGGTAGAGCGGTCGTCCTCCAATTGGAAGATTGGTGGTTCGATTCCCGGCTCCTTCAGCCCACATGTCGATGTGTCCTTGGGCAAGACACTTAACCCCAAATTGCTCCCGTTGCTGTGCCAACGGTGTGTGAATGTGAATGAATGGTTAGACTCCTCTGATGAGCAGGTTGGCACCCTGCATGGTAGCCCCTGCCATCAGTGTATGAATGTGTGTGAAAGGGTAATATGACATGTCATGTAAAGCGCTTTGAGTGGTCGCACAGACTAGAAAGGCGCTATATAAGTACAGTCCATTTACCAGTCTATCTATCTATCTATCTATCTATCTATCTATCTATCTATGAAACTATCTATGTAGCATCTATGTATCTATCTATCTATCTATCTATATTAAGTTTATGAGACTAAATGATTATTAATTCTCAAATATTTACTCTGAAAGGCGCCTGACCAGACCATTAACACACACACACACAGACACACACAAACATAAATGTGTATCTATCTATCTATCTATCTATCTATCTATCTATCTATCTATCTATCTATCTATCTATCTATCTATCCATCTATCTATCCATCTATCTATCTATCTATCTATCTATCTATCTATCTATCTATCTTAATTCAATAAGACTAAGTGATTATTAATTCTCAAATCTTTACTTTGAGTGACACCTGGCAGACCTTCACACACATACAGACACACACAAAAAAATGTGTGTCTTTCAAACTATCTATCTATCTATCTATCTATCTATCTATCTATCTATCTATCTATCTATTTATCTATCTATCTATCTATCTATCTATCTATCTATCTATCTATCTATCTATCTATCTATGTAACTATCTATCTATCTATCTATCTATCTATCTATCTATCTATCTATCTATCTATTTATCTATCTATCTATCTATCTATCTATCTATCTATCTATCTATCTATTTATCTATCTATCTATCTATCTATCTATCTATCTATCTATCTATCTATCTATCTATTGATAGTGATTTTAATTATGCAGCCCATATATCAATGCAGAGAGTAGACAGGAGTCCAGGATGTCTTGTATTGAAAAGGTTTATTTGCTTGGCCAAGGAGAAACGAGCGAATGATCAGTACACATTACATGCTACTGATGCTTCCTTCAATTCTGAAGCTTCTCTCCTCCGGGATAGACTTTAAACCACACAGATAATGCCCAAGGTTGAGTCATGCCCAAATATGGACAGATCCAACACATCTACAATATACAGAATTTAGTGTACTGGTCTATAGACAAAACATTGCTTAGACAACACTCAGGACCTTTGTCCTACATCCAACACTATATCAAACCTGACTCCAGCTGCCTTCTACCCCATCCAGGGAAAACAGTCAGACACATATCTGACCTCGGCTGCTATAGCAACCCTATCAGAAATGGCTCCTGTTTTCCCCAAAAGGAGCAGACACACAGAGACAGTGTCTGGACTTATCATATGGTGAGGCCTTGCTATGACCGCAAAGCCTAGTTTGACCCAATGCATATTAATGATGGAAAATTCCCTAACAATCCCCTCTTATTGATCAGGGATCAATACTGACTACCCATACTCTAGACATTACAGTGGCAAGACTACCCACGGAGTACCTCAGAACAGAAGCAGCATCTACCGTACAAATCCACAAAAGTCACATAAGACAATCAAATAGTATTGAAAACATAAACTCTCACAGTAACATCATTCCGTTACAATTAATGTCCCTAGGGAAAAATAAAATGAATTTAAAACATTTCATGAAAATCATTGAAAAACATTTCATGCAAATCATAACAATTCCCCTCTTATGTACCACATGTGCCTATTTCTGTCACATGACACATGAGTTCTGCCTTCCGGCCAACAAGGGCAGTTGTGAAGCTCACCCTCAAAGGAATGAAGAACCCCTGTAATACTGAAGTATTAAAAGGAGCTCAGGACAGACGTCATGAGTCATATGCACCTATCTCACAGAAGCTATATTTCCCTAAAGATCCTGAAAAAGCAAACAAGAACCCTGTGCTAACTACTCCTAGTCTAGCAAGGTGCTTAAGGCCACGCCTCGATGGTATGGAGGTAACAAGACCTATGCGTTTACCCTATCTTATCCCATTAGGAAACCTTACTCTTTGAAAGGTGGTACATACATACACATGTGATTACAGCAATACAGCAAAATACTCATTTCATCCCTGAAAAGGAAAAGTTAAATCACATTAACAATTTTAATCATTGTCACACATTTAATTTATGCACTGACGAGTCTTCAACCCATGTACTTAACGCACAGTCGAGGGTCACCACCATGGAGAGGTTACTAGCACTTTCGAAGCATGGTGGCTTTGAATCCATCATCCGTTTCATCCTCTTCATCAGTTGCAGTTTTCTCTTTTTCATTGCATTCAAATACACATTTATGAAATCAAAATCACATACAACATTCTCTATAAACTACCCAAAGAAATGATTCTGCTTATTCAAACTAGAGAAATGTTTAACTGTACTTCATTAAACAAAAATGATTAAAGTGATTAATAGTTATTTTGAAATTTGGAACACACAATAAAATCTGGAATCGTTAAAACAATGAAACCCTGAAAGGAAAATAAAACAAGGAGTACATGAACACACAGAAGCCTCTGAGTTTCATCCGCAGACAGCAGGTGATACGCATCTGCCTCAGTTTAACACTCAGACACATCACGCCTCCCACTATCTGACTCCCTGATTCATTAAACTAAATACTTTTGCTTACAGACCTGAGGTCTCCTCCTCCTCGTCATCATCCTCCAGGGAGAGGTCATCCAGCCCAAGACGCTGTATCCACTCCTCAAAGCCTCAATAATCATAATATCTCATTGTCACATTATTGTTAACATTTGTGTCAACAGTTGTACACACCTGGGGTGCTTGAATGACGGATTTAGTGGTCTTCTTCACCATCAGCTTAATCAGCCAACTCATACAGGCACAGAGGAGGATGAGGAGGAGAATGATGACCAGCAGTGTAGTCAAAAGCTTGATCAGGTTGGACCCCCATGGCCCAAAGATACCTGAAAAATCTCCAAAATTAAACCCATGGTTAACATGTAATTCCTTTATACCTAATGCAGTTTCATGTGCCTTATTTGTTGCTACTGAGCTTCAAAAAATGAATTACTCCGTCCTTGCATTCAGAGTCTATTACCTGGTTTGTTTCTCCAGGGCTCTCCCGCAGAGGGCACCCCCTCTTTGAGGACTCTGTAACTACGACTGTATCATGAGCAGAGAAGCCTCCCTGCTCTCCATCTCCTGAAACTTTCAGACCTGTAACTTGGCCCAGTCCACCTAGCAGGAGTGAAAATATGAGTAATCGTCTGATTACCTGCAATTGACCTGCACATCCTCTCCGGCAGCTGGGGGGGCAAGTCTGCACCTTGTGGCATGAATCCATTCTGCCTTTCCCTCAACCTTTAAAGCTGTCCTGGTTGTCAGCAGCACCTGGTACGGTCCTTTCCACCTAGGAGACAAAGACACTTTTTCCAGAGATTTGATTAGTACATAGTCACCCTCCTTAAAAGGATGAATTGGTTCCTCTGATGGTTTGGGGAGCCTCTCGGATACCTGCAAATGATATTTTCTCAAAATCTCTGTTAGTTTTTTCACATAATCAGTCATGAACTCATCCGTCCAGAGCAAGGTAGTTTTGTGTGGAGTTAAAGGGGGGCTTGCCCCTGTGGACATTGGCCTCCCCATCAACACTTCATGAGGACTAAGTCCTGTGGTTGCGTTTGGTGCACTTCGAATTGAATACAACACCAGAGGTAGGGCGTCAGGCCATTTCAGACCCGTCGCCATTACCATTTTAGTCAGTCTTTCTTTGATAGTTGCATTCATCCTTTCAACTTGTCCTGAACTTTGTGGGTGATAAGGAACATGTAACTGCCACTTGAATCCTAAAATAGCTGACAGTCCCTTTGTGATGTGTGATACAAAAGCTGGACCTCTGTCACTATCTATTCCCTGTGGCACCCCGAATCTTGGGATTACTTCCCTTAGAAGACACTTCACAACAGTTCTGGCATCTTCTTTCCTGGTTGGGAAGCATTCAACCCACTTTGAAAATCGATCAGTTATGACTAACAAATACTTGTAGCCTTGACAACTGGGCATATGTGCAAAATCTATTTGCATATTTACAAATGGACCTGATGGGGGTTCTAAATGGTCATGTCGCACAGTGCTGTTCTGTTTTCTGGTCTGTTGGCATATCAAGCAACTTTCAACAAGAGTTTGTGAGACCTGTGTGATACCCGGTGCAAACCATTGTGAGCGAATAACATCATTGATCACCCCTCTTCCGACATGTGCTGGTCCATGTGTAACACGTGCCAGAACATGTAGGAGAGCTCGAGGACAAACTGGTCGACCATCAGGGTGGAGCCACAAGCTAGACTCCGCATCAACTGTACAACCTTTTCTCAACCAAAGACTACGCTCCTTATCATCAGCGTGATTTTGCAACATCACGACATCATTAACGGAGGGTAGTGAAAATGGATGGACAGGCTGTGTGGAGGCACACTGACGTACCATGGAGGAAGAGGAAGTTGCTGCTTGTTTGGCTGCGAAATCAGCCATTGCATTTCCTCGTGAAACAGGATCATTTTCCTGACTGTGAGCAGCACATTTCACAATTGCAAGCTGGAACGGGCGCATAATGGCGTCTAGCAGGTCATTTACCAACGCATGATGTTGTAATGGCCTGCCAGACGATGACACAAACCCTCTCATTTTCCATAATTGACCGAAATCATGAGCTACACCAAAAGCATATCGTGAATCTGTGTAGATGGTGGCAGTTTTACCAGAAGCGATAATACAGGCCCTAGTGAGAGCATATAGTTCTGCTGCCTGCGCTGAAGTGCCAGGAGGCAGAGCTCGTGCTTCTAAAACCTCCCAATCATTTACTACTGCATAGCCCGCTAGGTGAACATTGTCAGATGGTCTGCTAGCTGGCCCATCAGTGTAAAGAATCATCTCAGAGTTAGGTATTGGTGTCTGCAATAGGTCTGGCCTTGGTGATGTACACATATCAATAGTAGCAATGCAATCATGCTCAATTTCAGTTGTGTCAATCAGTGGAAGGAGAGTGGCTGGATTTAGGGGGGGTGAGCGTTTTAAAGTTATGTGTGGGCTGGAAAGGATAGTTGCCTCATAACCTGAACGTCTAGCTGCTGTCATGTGTTGAGTAGCTGATGTGTTTAAAATGTGTAATACTGCATGCGGAACGTGCACGACACAGTCATGAGCCAGTACAATGGGAGCGGACTTATCAAGCAGAATAGCAACTGCAGCCACCGCTCTCAGGCAACCCGGCATACCAAGGACTACAGGGGTCAGTCGAGACGAATAGTACGCAACAGGACGGTAGTGAGACCCATGTTTTTGTACTAGAATGCCTGTAGCAAAGCCTTCTCTCTCATGTACGTGTAGATGGAACGGCTGATGATAGTCCGGCAATCCTAATGCTGGAGCCATGGTGAGAGCATGCTTTAAGTTCTGAAAAGCTTTTTGCATGTCATCAGTCCATTGAACTGCAGGGGGAGCTGACTGCAGTGTGGCTGCTCGCAATACAGAGTCCATAGCCGCATACTCATAAATCCAGTGTCTGCAATAGTTCGCCATCCCTAAGAATGAAAGCATGCCCTTCTTAGTTCTGGGGGGAGGCATGTTGACCAGCAGTTTCACCCTTTCTGGTGATAGGAGGCGCTGTCCATCCTTCAGGAGGTGACCCAAATATGTGACCTCAGATCGGCAAAATTGCAGTTTGGGCAGTGATGCTCTATGTCCACACTCAGCTAACCTCTGCAGGAGCAAGATTGAATCAGTTCGACAAGCTTCCTCGGATGGAGAGGCTATCAAAAGATCATCTGCGTACTGCAGAAGTGTTGAACCCCCTGGGAAGTGGAGGTCATCAAGGTCTCTTTTTACCGCTGCTGCGTACACTGTTGGACTCTCAACATAACCCTGTGGCAAACGCCGCCATGTATACTGTTTGCCTTTGAACGTGAATGCAAACAGATACTGGCTATCTGGATGCAATGGTATAGGGAAAAAAGCTGAACATAGATCAATGACTGTGTAGTGTGTTGAATTGGATGGTAACGAAGCTAAAATCGAATTAGTGTCTGGCACAATGGGAGCTGTGGGCACGACAATATTATTAATAGCCTGCAAATCTTGCACAAATCTCCATTCATCTGGACGATTTGGTTTTGGGATGGGCAAAATGGGTGTATTGCATGGACTGGAAGTTTGCACCAGTACATTTTGATCCAATAGAGATTGAATAACTGTTTCAATTCCAGTAATGGCTCTATGAGGCAAGTTGTACTGTCTGATAGCCGGCAATGTGACATTTGGTTTGAGTGTGACTTTATGAGGTGGAGCCGAATTCACAAAACCTACATGATTTTTATGTTTTGCCCATAAATATGAGGGAACCTCTGATAATTCTGATGGAGGCCCATATTCTGCAGGGTGAGGTGGCTGAAACAAAACAAATGTGCTCTCTGGTAACTGAGTGTTCTCACTTAATGATAACAAATACAGTTCCTCGCCCAAGTGTATTATTGTTTGGTTTTGAGAGGCTGTTACAGCTCCTCTCAGTGCTTGGCATCGAGCCACCATTTTACCAAGATGTTTTGCCTCTTTTCCGGGCGCAACAGCTACAGTGATGTGTGGAAATGAATCTTTAACATCAAACAGTGTATGTTGTGTATCAGACAGTCGGATTGGAATAGCGCACCCCTGCGGACCCACAAACAAACATTGCTCACTCTCCAACCCCTCTTGTTTGTTTAGGAAACCGTTAGCCAATACCTTATACTGTTCCAAAGGGTTAAAGGCTGCTGTGCAATGACACGTCAGGAGAGGCCTCATGGCAGACATCAATGATGCACATGCTGGTGATGTTGTGGCAATTTTCTGAATGTTGGGCACTGTGAACATAGAAGACATGTTAAAATTTGGCAATGTCCAACAGTACAAACAATCAACAGTGGATTGCAAAAACTGAAATGCTTGGGCTGCTCTGTGATCAGGTAGAGTTAAAAACAGCCCTTCAGGGGTGCAGTGAATTGTTGCATGGAGCTTACAAAGCAAATCTCGCCCCATGAGGTTAATTGGGCTCTTCTCAGATATCAGAAAAGAGTGCTGTGCATTTGTGCCTTCTACGCTTATCTCAGCTTGATGTGATAATGGCTCTTCATTAGGAATGCCAGAGACTCCGACTGTTGTGATAAATCTAGAGGTCGGAGTGCACACATGCTCAGAAGATTTTACTGTGGAGATAGTTGCTCCACTGTCCACCAAAATATCAACATTATTACCATTAACTTGAACTGACATCATTGGATCCTCAGAGGGATTTTTGGAAATTTGAATAGTTGCAGCTTGAATGTGAATTGGTTGTTCTGATCCTATCTCTCCATGGCCTCCCTATGCTTGATTGTAATATGTCTGCGATGTGTGCGCAGCCGGCTGAGGTGTGTGTGTGTTAGGAGGAGGAGGATGGGGAGGAGGAGAGTAAGGGTTCGGCTGTTGAGAATATTGGGGCGCCTGTTGGGGTTCGTATGTGAGGCGAAGCTGGTTTGGATTTATGGGATTACTTTGACACTCTTTGGCCCAGTGTCCCTTTCTTCCACATCTGCGACAATTTGATTTCTTTTTGTTGTACTTTCTGTGTGTGGGCTGCTCTCCACTCTGATACGGTGCCTGTTGCACCATCTGTTTAGACCTAGAAGTGGATCTTTCAGTAGTGAAAATACCACTCCTGTACATATCCATCAGCTTGCCTTTTGTTGTTTTCCAACCTATTCTTTGCCAATCTGGGGCTGACAGTTTGTATGCTGTGGAAATTTGCGGTTTCATATTTTGCAGCAAAATGTGAATGGCAAAGAGAGCATTCTCCTCTCGTTTCATTCCAGCATTATTATCCCACACTTGCATAAATCGCTGAAGAAATTCAGGCACACCCTCATTAAGACCTTGAACACAGTCAACCACTTCTGAGAAATCACACTGCGTTTTAGCACATTTTGTTATTGCTGTTTTAGCTTCATTGTTCATCCAATCACTCATAGGTCTGACTTGCGGCCACTGGCCATCCTCCGTTGCATCAGGGAAAACAAATTCATCCTTACACAGAGGCCAATGAGTGCCATATGTAAATTCAAGCAACATTTGGACATCAGGTATCAGACCGTTATACACCTTACATGTTTGAGACAACCACAGCCAGTACTTCTCAGCCTGTGTTATTGGATTTGGAGACTTTCTGGCCAAATCCAAAATTTCAGCAGGTGTCCATGGTTTGCAAACAGCTGTCTCCCCAATCATTATTTTAGGAGCATTAAGGAAACCTGACCCTGTGTCTGCATGTTGTCTCTGTCTAGTAACTCTGGGTGATGTATTTGTACTCCCAGGTTTTCTGTTTGTGGTACGGCAACGGGAACTTTTAGCACTTCTTGAAGCTTGTGCTCCAGCTGTCTCAATTTTCTCCCCGTCTGTGTCAAATTCTGATTCACCTTCACAGCTCTCATCTGATGCATTTGAGTCTCCAGCCTCAGTTAAGAGAGCTATCTTTGACTTTTTAAGCCAGTCTTTTGATTTCTTTCTTTCTAATCCTGATTGTCCAAGGCTACTCTTTTCTTTCGGCCTCACAGCCTGTCCTGTGTTATCTCTCTTTTCCCTTTCTTCTGCCTCCAGCTTCTCTCTTTCCTGTCTGGCCCTAGCTTCTGCTAGCTCTTTCTCCTGTCTAACTCTATCTGTAGCTTCTGTTAGCTCTCTCTCCAGTCTAACTCTATCTGCAACTTCTGTTAGCTCTCTCTCCAGTCTAACTCTATCTGCAACTTCTGCTAGCTCTCTGTCCTGTCTGTATCTTTCTGCTAACTCTCTCTCCTGTCTAACTCTATCTGCAGCTTCTGCTAGCTCTCTGTCCTGTCTGTATCTTTCTGCTAACTCTCTCTCCTGTCTAACTCTATCTGCTAGTTCTGCTAGCTCTCTCTCCTGTGTAGCTCCTTCTGCAGTTTCGGTTAGCTCTCTCTCCTGTGTAGCTCTTTCTGCAGTTTCGGCTAGCTCTCTCTCCTGTCGAGCTCTTTCTGCAGCTGCTACTCTTTGTCCCTCTATCACTGCAGCTGTCTGCAGGAGGAAATCTGTATCGGCTGTGGCTTGCCGTGAGCTGGCCTGTTCATCTGTGTTACTGTGTCGGGCAGGATTTGTTTTAGTGAGTTTGGGATAGTTGGAGACTGAATGTTTACTTTTCTGTAGCTCTGGACGTACAAATTCAACATCTTCCAAAACAGTTAGCAGTTCTTGCTGAGAGGGAACTTTAGCTTGACGCTTTGCCCAATTGTGCATCATAGCTGTGGCACATGCACGCAAATTATCACCATGTGTTTGCTTAATGTTGGTCAACTCAGTAGCTCTTGTCTGCAAAGCCGCTTCTAGCATAGGAATATGATGCGTCTCAACACGGGCAGCAATTTTCTCTATGGCAGCTTTCAACTCAGCAGAGCACTTCTCAGGCCTTTTCTCATCCACATGCACTCCATATCTCTGACGAGCCACAGTTATCCACACTCGCATGCATTCTCTCATGTAAGCAAAGTTCCAGGATGGATTACCCCTGTTTGTGTTAACATTCCTCTCAGCCATTTGCAGTTTCTCTTTCGCAAACGACCCCTCATACG
>JAJDFG010000431.1:22500-30000 GCA_021039105.1 Scomber colias | reverse complement strand
CCTGAAAAGGAAAAGTTAAATCACATTAACAATTTTAATCATTGTCACACATTTAATTTATGCACTGACGAGTCTTCAACCCATGTACTTAACGCACAGTCGAGGGTCACCACCATGGAGAGGTTACTAGCACTTTCGAAGCATGGTGGCTTTGAATCCATCATCCGTTTCATCCTCTTCATCAGTTGCAGTTTTCTCTTTTTCATTGCATTCAAATACACATTTATGAAATCAAAATCACATACAACATTCTCTATAAACTACCCAAAGAAATGATTCTGCTTATTCAAACTAGAGAAATGTTTAACTGTACTTCATTAAACAAAAATGATTAAAGTGATTAATAGTTATTTTGAAATTTGGAACACACAATAAAATCTGGAATCGTTAAAACAATGAAACCCTGAAAGGAAAATAAAACAAGGAGTACATGAACACACAGAAGCCTCTGAGTTTCATCCGCAGACAGCAGGTGATACGCATCTGCCTCAGTTTAACACTCAGACACATCACGCCTCCCACTATCTGACTCCCTGATTCATTAAACTAAATACTTTTGCTTACAGACCTGAGGTCTCCTCCTCCTCGTCATCATCCTCCAGGGAGAGGTCATCCAGCCCAAGACGCTGTATCCACTCCTCAAAGCCTCAATAATCATAATATCTCATTGTCACATTATTGTTAACATTTGTGTCAACAGTTGTACACACCTGGGGTGCTTGAATGACGGATTTAGTGGTCTTCTTCACCATCAGCTTAATCAGCCAACTCATACAGGCACAGAGGAGGATGAGGAGGAGAATGATGACCAGCAGTGTAGTCAAAAGCTTGATCAGGTTGGACCCCCATGGCCCAAAGATACCTGAAAAATCTCCAAAATTAAACCCATGGTTAACATGTAATTCCTTTATACCTAATGCAGTTTCATGTGCCTTATTTGTTGCTACTGAGCTTCAAAAAATGAATTACTCCGTCCTTGCATTCAGAGTCTATTACCTGGTTTGTTTCTCCAGGGCTCTCCCGCAGAGGGCACCCCCTCTTTGAGGACTCTGTAACTACGACTGTATCATGAGCAGAGAAGCCTCCCTGCTCTCCATCTCCTGAAACTTTCAGACCTGTAACTTGGCCCAGTCCACCTAGCAGGAGTGAAAATATGAGTAATCGTCTGATTACCTGCAATTGACCTGCACATCCTCTCCGGCAGCTGGGGGGGCAAGTCTGCACCTTGTGGCATGAATCCATTCTGCCTTTCCCTCAACCTTTAAAGCTGTCCTGGTTGTCAGCAGCACCTGGTACGGTCCTTTCCACCTAGGAGACAAAGACACTTTTTCCAGAGATTTGATTAGTACATAGTCACCCTCCTTAAAAGGATGAATTGGTTCCTCTGATGGTTTGGGGAGCCTCTCGGATACCTGCAAATGATATTTTCTCAAAATCTCTGTTAGTTTTTTCACATAATCAGTCATGAACTCATCCGTCCAGAGCAAGGTAGTTTTGTGTGGAGTTAAAGGGGGGCTTGCCCCTGTGGACATTGGCCTCCCCATCAACACTTCATGAGGACTAAGTCCTGTGGTTGCGTTTGGTGCACTTCGAATTGAATACAACACCAGAGGTAGGGCGTCAGGCCATTTCAGACCCGTCGCCATTACCATTTTAGTCAGTCTTTCTTTGATAGTTGCATTCATCCTTTCAACTTGTCCTGAACTTTGTGGGTGATAAGGAACATGTAACTGCCACTTGAATCCTAAAATAGCTGACAGTCCCTTTGTGATGTGTGATACAAAAGCTGGACCTCTGTCACTATCTATTCCCTGTGGCACCCCGAATCTTGGGATTACTTCCCTTAGAAGACACTTCACAACAGTTCTGGCATCTTCTTTCCTGGTTGGGAAGCATTCAACCCACTTTGAAAATCGATCAGTTATGACTAACAAATACTTGTAGCCTTGACAACTGGGCATATGTGCAAAATCTATTTGCATATTTACAAATGGACCTGATGGGGGTTCTAAATGGTCATGTCGCACAGTGCTGTTCTGTTTTCTGGTCTGTTGGCATATCAAGCAACTTTCAACAAGAGTTTGTGAGACCTGTGTGATACCCGGTGCAAACCATTGTGAGCGAATAACATCATTGATCACCCCTCTTCCGACATGTGCTGGTCCATGTGTAACACGTGCCAGAACATGTAGGAGAGCTCGAGGACAAACTGGTCGACCATCAGGGTGGAGCCACAAGCTAGACTCCGCATCAACTGTACAACCTTTTCTCAACCAAAGACTACGCTCCTTATCATCAGCGTGATTTTGCAACATCACGACATCATTAACGGAGGGTAGTGAAAATGGATGGACAGGCTGTGTGGAGGCACACTGACGTACCATGGAGGAAGAGGAAGTTGCTGCTTGTTTGGCTGCGAAATCAGCCATTGCATTTCCTCGTGAAACAGGATCATTTTCCTGACTGTGAGCAGCACATTTCACAATTGCAAGCTGGAACGGGCGCATAATGGCGTCTAGCAGGTCATTTACCAACGCATGATGTTGTAATGGCCTGCCAGACGATGACACAAACCCTCTCATTTTCCATAATTGACCGAAATCATGAGCTACACCAAAAGCATATCGTGAATCTGTGTAGATGGTGGCAGTTTTACCAGAAGCGATAATACAGGCCCTAGTGAGAGCATATAGTTCTGCTGCCTGCGCTGAAGTGCCAGGAGGCAGAGCTCGTGCTTCTAAAACCTCCCAATCATTTACTACTGCATAGCCCGCTAGGTGAACATTGTCAGATGGTCTGCTAGCTGGCCCATCAGTGTAAAGAATCATCTCAGAGTTAGGTATTGGTGTCTGCAATAGGTCTGGCCTTGGTGATGTACACATATCAATAGTAGCAATGCAATCATGCTCAATTTCAGTTGTGTCAATCAGTGGAAGGAGAGTGGCTGGATTTAGGGGGGGTGAGCGTTTTAAAGTTATGTGTGGGCTGGAAAGGATAGTTGCCTCATAACCTGAACGTCTAGCTGCTGTCATGTGTTGAGTAGCTGATGTGTTTAAAATGTGTAATACTGCATGCGGAACGTGCACGACACAGTCATGAGCCAGTACAATGGGAGCGGACTTATCAAGCAGAATAGCAACTGCAGCCACCGCTCTCAGGCAACCCGGCATACCAAGGACTACAGGGGTCAGTCGAGACGAATAGTACGCAACAGGACGGTAGTGAGACCCATGTTTTTGTACTAGAATGCCTGTAGCAAAGCCTTCTCTCTCATGTACGTGTAGATGGAACGGCTGATGATAGTCCGGCAATCCTAATGCTGGAGCCATGGTGAGAGCATGCTTTAAGTTCTGAAAAGCTTTTTGCATGTCATCAGTCCATTGAACTGCAGGGGGAGCTGACTGCAGTGTGGCTGCTCGCAATACAGAGTCCATAGCCGCATACTCATAAATCCAGTGTCTGCAATAGTTCGCCATCCCTAAGAATGAAAGCATGCCCTTCTTAGTTCTGGGGGGAGGCATGTTGACCAGCAGTTTCACCCTTTCTGGTGATAGGAGGCGCTGTCCATCCTTCAGGAGGTGACCCAAATATGTGACCTCAGATCGGCAAAATTGCAGTTTGGGCAGTGATGCTCTATGTCCACACTCAGCTAACCTCTGCAGGAGCAAGATTGAATCAGTTCGACAAGCTTCCTCGGATGGAGAGGCTATCAAAAGATCATCTGCGTACTGCAGAAGTGTTGAACCCCCTGGGAAGTGGAGGTCATCAAGGTCTCTTTTTACCGCTGCTGCGTACACTGTTGGACTCTCAACATAACCCTGTGGCAAACGCCGCCATGTATACTGTTTGCCTTTGAACGTGAATGCAAACAGATACTGGCTATCTGGATGCAATGGTATAGGGAAAAAAGCTGAACATAGATCAATGACTGTGTAGTGTGTTGAATTGGATGGTAACGAAGCTAAAATCGAATTAGTGTCTGGCACAATGGGAGCTGTGGGCACGACAATATTATTAATAGCCTGCAAATCTTGCACAAATCTCCATTCATCTGGACGATTTGGTTTTGGGATGGGCAAAATGGGTGTATTGCATGGACTGGAAGTTTGCACCAGTACATTTTGATCCAATAGAGATTGAATAACTGTTTCAATTCCAGTAATGGCTCTATGAGGCAAGTTGTACTGTCTGATAGCCGGCAATGTGACATTTGGTTTGAGTGTGACTTTATGAGGTGGAGCCGAATTCACAAAACCTACATGATTTTTATGTTTTGCCCATAAATATGAGGGAACCTCTGATAATTCTGATGGAGGCCCATATTCTGCAGGGTGAGGTGGCTGAAACAAAACAAATGTGCTCTCTGGTAACTGAGTGTTCTCACTTAATGATAACAAATACAGTTCCTCGCCCAAGTGTATTATTGTTTGGTTTTGAGAGGCTGTTACAGCTCCTCTCAGTGCTTGGCATCGAGCCACCATTTTACCAAGATGTTTTGCCTCTTTTCCGGGCGCAACAGCTACAGTGATGTGTGGAAATGAATCTTTAACATCAAACAGTGTATGTTGTGTATCAGACAGTCGGATTGGAATAGCGCACCCCTGCGGACCCACAAACAAACATTGCTCACTCTCCAACCCCTCTTGTTTGTTTAGGAAACCGTTAGCCAATACCTTATACTGTTCCAAAGGGTTAAAGGCTGCTGTGCAATGACACGTCAGGAGAGGCCTCATGGCAGACATCAATGATGCACATGCTGGTGATGTTGTGGCAATTTTCTGAATGTTGGGCACTGTGAACATAGAAGACATGTTAAAATTTGGCAATGTCCAACAGTACAAACAATCAACAGTGGATTGCAAAAACTGAAATGCTTGGGCTGCTCTGTGATCAGGTAGAGTTAAAAACAGCCCTTCAGGGGTGCAGTGAATTGTTGCATGGAGCTTACAAAGCAAATCTCGCCCCATGAGGTTAATTGGGCTCTTCTCAGATATCAGAAAAGAGTGCTGTGCATTTGTGCCTTCTACGCTTATCTCAGCTTGATGTGATAATGGCTCTTCATTAGGAATGCCAGAGACTCCGACTGTTGTGATAAATCTAGAGGTCGGAGTGCACACATGCTCAGAAGATTTTACTGTGGAGATAGTTGCTCCACTGTCCACCAAAATATCAACATTATTACCATTAACTTGAACTGACATCATTGGATCCTCAGAGGGATTTTTGGAAATTTGAATAGTTGCAGCTTGAATGTGAATTGGTTGTTCTGATCCTATCTCTCCATGGCCTCCCTATGCTTGATTGTAATATGTCTGCGATGTGTGCGCAGCCGGCTGAGGTGTGTGTGTGTTAGGAGGAGGAGGATGGGGAGGAGGAGAGTAAGGGTTCGGCTGTTGAGAATATTGGGGCGCCTGTTGGGGTTCGTATGTGAGGCGAAGCTGGTTTGGATTTATGGGATTACTTTGACACTCTTTGGCCCAGTGTCCCTTTCTTCCACATCTGCGACAATTTGATTTCTTTTTGTTGTACTTTCTGTGTGTGGGCTGCTCTCCACTCTGATACGGTGCCTGTTGCACCATCTGTTTAGACCTAGAAGTGGATCTTTCAGTAGTGAAAATACCACTCCTGTACATATCCATCAGCTTGCCTTTTGTTGTTTTCCAACCTATTCTTTGCCAATCTGGGGCTGACAGTTTGTATGCTGTGGAAATTTGCGGTTTCATATTTTGCAGCAAAATGTGAATGGCAAAGAGAGCATTCTCCTCTCGTTTCATTCCAGCATTATTATCCCACACTTGCATAAATCGCTGAAGAAATTCAGGCACACCCTCATTAAGACCTTGAACACAGTCAACCACTTCTGAGAAATCACACTGCGTTTTAGCACATTTTGTTATTGCTGTTTTAGCTTCATTGTTCATCCAATCACTCATAGGTCTGACTTGCGGCCACTGGCCATCCTCCGTTGCATCAGGGAAAACAAATTCATCCTTACACAGAGGCCAATGAGTGCCATATGTAAATTCAAGCAACATTTGGACATCAGGTATCAGACCGTTATACACCTTACATGTTTGAGACAACCACAGCCAGTACTTCTCAGCCTGTGTTATTGGATTTGGAGACTTTCTGGCCAAATCCAAAATTTCAGCAGGTGTCCATGGTTTGCAAACAGCTGTCTCCCCAATCATTATTTTAGGAGCATTAAGGAAACCTGACCCTGTGTCTGCATGTTGTCTCTGTCTAGTAACTCTGGGTGATGTATTTGTACTCCCAGGTTTTCTGTTTGTGGTACGGCAACGGGAACTTTTAGCACTTCTTGAAGCTTGTGCTCCAGCTGTCTCAATTTTCTCCCCGTCTGTGTCAAATTCTGATTCACCTTCACAGCTCTCATCTGATGCATTTGAGTCTCCAGCCTCAGTTAAGAGAGCTATCTTTGACTTTTTAAGCCAGTCTTTTGATTTCTTTCTTTCTAATCCTGATTGTCCAAGGCTACTCTTTTCTTTCGGCCTCACAGCCTGTCCTGTGTTATCTCTCTTTTCCCTTTCTTCTGCCTCCAGCTTCTCTCTTTCCTGTCTGGCCCTAGCTTCTGCTAGCTCTTTCTCCTGTCTAACTCTATCTGTAGCTTCTGTTAGCTCTCTCTCCAGTCTAACTCTATCTGCAACTTCTGTTAGCTCTCTCTCCAGTCTAACTCTATCTGCAACTTCTGCTAGCTCTCTGTCCTGTCTGTATCTTTCTGCTAACTCTCTCTCCTGTCTAACTCTATCTGCAGCTTCTGCTAGCTCTCTGTCCTGTCTGTATCTTTCTGCTAACTCTCTCTCCTGTCTAACTCTATCTGCTAGTTCTGCTAGCTCTCTCTCCTGTGTAGCTCCTTCTGCAGTTTCGGTTAGCTCTCTCTCCTGTGTAGCTCTTTCTGCAGTTTCGGCTAGCTCTCTCTCCTGTCGAGCTCTTTCTGCAGCTGCTACTCTTTGTCCCTCTATCACTGCAGCTGTCTGCAGGAGGAAATCTGTATCGGCTGTGGCTTGCCGTGAGCTGGCCTGTTCATCTGTGTTACTGTGTCGGGCAGGATTTGTTTTAGTGAGTTTGGGATAGTTGGAGACTGAATGTTTACTTTTCTGTAGCTCTGGACGTACAAATTCAACATCTTCCAAAACAGTTAGCAGTTCTTGCTGAGAGGGAACTTTAGCTTGACGCTTTGCCCAATTGTGCATCATAGCTGTGGCACATGCACGCAAATTATCACCATGTGTTTGCTTAATGTTGGTCAACTCAGTAGCTCTTGTCTGCAAAGCCGCTTCTAGCATAGGAATATGATGCGTCTCAACACGGGCAGCAATTTTCTCTATGGCAGCTTTCAACTCAGCAGAGCACTTCTCAGGCCTTTTCTCATCCACATGCACTCCATATCTCTGACGAGCCACAGTTATCCACACTCGCATGCATTCTCTCATGTAAGCAAAGTTCCAGGATGGATTACCCCTGTTTGTGTTAACATTCCTC
>JAJDFG010000430.1:127500-189087 GCA_021039105.1 Scomber colias | reverse complement strand
ACTAGTACTTTACTGTAGTATATATATCTATACTACAGTAAAAGTACTAGTATACTAGTACTTTACTGTAGTATAATATATATACTAGTACTTTACTGTAGTATAATATATATACTAGTACTTTACTGTAGTATAATATATATACTAGTACTTTACTGTAGTAGTATAATATATATACTAGTACTTTACTGTAGTATAATATATATACTAGTACTTTACTGTAGTATAATATATATACTAGTACTTTACTGTAGTATAATATATATACTAGTACTTTACTGTAGTAGTATAATATATATACTAGTACTTTACTGTAGTAGTATAATATATATACTAGTACTTTACTGTAGTAGTATAATATATATACTAGTACTTTACTGTAGTATAATATATATACTAGTACTTTACTGTAGTAGTATATATATATACTAGTACTTTACTGTAGTATAATATATATACTAGTACTTTACTGTAGTAGTATAATATATATACTAGTACTGTACTGTAGTATAATATATATACTAGTACTTTACTGTAGTAGTATAATATATATACTAGTACTTTACTGTAGTATAATATATATACTAGTACTTTACTGTAGTATAATATATATACTAGTACTTTACTGTAGTATAATATATATACTAGTACTTTACTGTAGTAGTATAATATATATACTAGTACTTTACTGTAGTAGTATAATATATATACTAGTACTTTACTGTAGTAGTATAATATATATACTAGTACTTTACTGTAGTATAATATATATACTAGTACTTTACTGTAGTATAATATATATACTAGTACTTTACTGTAGTAGTATAATATATATACTAGTACTTTACTGTAGTATAATATATATACTAGTACTTTACTGTAGTAGTATAATATATATACTAGTACTTTACTGTAGTATAATATATATACTAGTACTTTACTGTAGTAGTATAATATATATACTAGTACTTTACTGTAGTAGTATAATATATATACTAGTACTTTACTGTAGTATAATATATATACTAGTACTTTACTGTAGTATAATATATATACTAGTACTTTACTGTAGTATAATATATATACTAGTACTTTACTGTAGTATAATATATATACTAGTACTTTACTGTAGTAGTATAATATATATACTAGTACTTTACTGTAGTATAATATATATACTAGTACTTTACTGTAGTATAATATATATACTAGTACTTTACTGTAGTATAATATATATACTAGTACTTTACTGTAGTATAATATATATACTAGTACTTTACTGTAGTATAATATATATACTAGTACTTTACTGTAGTATAATATATATACTAGTACTTTACTGTAGTATAATATATATACTAGTACTTTACTGTAGTATAATATATATACTAGTACTTTACTGTAGTAGTATAATATATATACTAGTACTTTACTGTAGTATAATATATATACTAGTACTTTACTGTAGTATAATATATATACTAGTACTTTACTGTAGTATAATATATATACTAGTACTTTACTGTAGTATAATATATATACTAGTACTTTACTGTAGTAGTATAATATATATACTAGTACTTTACTGTAGTATAATATATATACTAGTACTTTACTGTAGTATAATATATATACTAGTACTTTACTGTAGTATAATATATATACTAGTACTTTACTGTAGTAGTATAATATATATACTAGTACTTTACTGTAGTAGTATATATATACTAGTACTTTACTGTAGTAGTATAATATATATACTAGTACTTTACTGTAGTAGTATAATATATATACTAGTACTTTACTGTAGTAGTATATATACTAGTACTTTACTGTAGTATAATATATATACTAGTACTTTACTGTAGTATAATATATATACTAGTACTTTACTGTAGTATAATATATATACTAGTACTTTACTGTAGTAGTATAATATATATACTAGTACTTTACTGTAGTATAATATATATACTAGTACTTTACTGTAGTAGTATAATATATATACTAGTACTTTACTGTAGTATAATATATATACTAGTACTTTACTGTAGTATAATATATATACTAGTACTTTACTGTAGTAGTATAATATATATACTAGTACTTTACTGTAGTATAATATATGTACTAGTACTTTACTGTAGTATAATATATATACTAGTACTTTACTGTAGTAGTATAATATATATATACTAGTACTTTACTGTAGTATAATATATATACTAGTACTTTACTGTAGTATAATATATATACTAGTACTTTACTGTAGTATAATATATATACTAGTACTTTACTGCAGTAGTATAATATATATACTAGTACTTTACTGTAGTATAATATATATACTAGTACTTTACTGTAGTATAATATATATACTAGTACTTTACTGTAGTATAATATATATACTAGTACTTTACTGTAGTAGTATAATATATATACTAGTACTTTACTGTAGTATAATATATATACTAGTACTTTACTGTAGTAAATATATATACTAGTACTTTACTGTAGTATAATATATATACTAGTACTTTACTGTAGTATAATATATATACTAGTACTTTACTGTAGTATAATATATATACTAGTACTTTACTGTAGTAGTATAATATATATACTAGTACTTTACTGTAGTATAATATATATACTAGTACTTTACTGTAGTATAATATATATACTAGTACTTTACTGTAGTATAATATATATACTAGTACTTTACTGTAGTAGTATAATATATATACTAGTACTTTACTGTAGTAGTATAATATATATACTAGTACTTTACTGTAGTAGTATAATATATATACTAGTACTTTACTGTAGTATAATATATATACTAGTACTTTACTGTAGTAGTATAATATATATACTAGTACTTTACTGTAGTAGTATAATATATATACTAGTACTTTACTGTAGTATAATATATATACTAGTACTTTACTGTAGTAGTATAATATATATACTAGTACTTTACTGTAGTATAATATATATACTAGTACTTTACTGTAGTATAATATATATACTAGTACTTTACTGTAGTATAATATATATACTAGTACTTTACTGCAGTATAATATATATACTAGTACTTTACTGTAGTATAATATATATACTAGTACTTTACTGTAGTATAATATATATACTAGTACTTTACTGTAGTATAATATATATACTAGTACTTTACTGTAGTATAATATATATACTAGTACTTTACTGTAGTATAATATATATACTAGTACTTTACTGTAGTATAATATATATACTAGTACTTTACTGTAGTATAATATATATACTAGTACTTTACTGTAGTAGTATAATATATATACTAGTACTTTACTGTAGTAGTATAATATATTATACTAGTACTTTACTGTAGTATAATATATATACTAGTACTTTACTGTAGTATAATATATATACTAGTACTTTACTGTAGTATAATATATATACTAGTACTTTACTGTAGTATAATATATATACTAGTACTTTACTGTAGTATAATATATATACTAGTACTTTACTGTAGTATAATATATATACTAGTACTTTACTGTAGTATAATATATATACTAGTACTTTACTGTAGTATAATATATATACTAGTACTTTACTGTAGTAGTATAATATATATACTAGTACTTTACTGTAGTATAATATATATACTAGTACTTTACTGTAGTAGTATAATATATATACTAGTACTTTACTGTAGTATAATATATATACTAGTACTTTACTGTAGTAGTATAATATATATACTAGTACTGTACTGTAGTATAATATATATACTAGTACTTTACTGTAGTATAATATATATACTAGTACTTTACTGTAGTATAATATATATACTAGTACTTTACTGTAGTAGTATAATATATATACTAGTACTTTACTGTAGTATAATATATATACTAGTACTTTACTGTAGTATAATATATATACTAGTACTTTACTGTAGTATAATATATATACTAGTACTTTACTGTAGTATAATATATATACTAGTACTTTACTGTAGTAGTATAATATATATACTAGTACTTTACTGTAGTATAATATATATACTAGTACTTTACTGTAGTATAATATATATACTAGTACTTTACTGTAGTATAATATATATACTAGTACTTTACTGTAGTAGTATAATATATATACTAGTACTTTACTGTAGTATAATATATATACTAGTACTTTACTGTAGTATAATATATATACTAGTACTTTACTGTAGTATAATATATATACTAGTACTTTACTGTAGTATAATATATATACTAGTACTTTACTGTAGTATAATATATATACTAGTACTTTACTGTACTATAATATATATACTAGTACTTTACTGTAGTATAATATATATACTAGTACTTTACTGTAGTAGTATAATATATATACTAGTACTTTACTGTAGTAGTATAATATATATACTAGTACTTTACTGTAGTAGTATAATATATATACTAGTACTTTACTGTAGTATAATATATATACTAGTACTTTACTGTAGTAGTATAATATATATACTAGTACTTTACTGTAGTAGTATAATATATATACTAGTACTTTACTGTAGTAGTATAATATATATACTAGTACTTTACTGTAGTATAATATATATACTAGTACTTTACTGTAGTAGTATAATATATATACTAGTACTTTACTGCAGTATAATATATATACTAGTACTTTACTGTAGTAGTATAATATATATACTAGTACTTTACTGTAGTATAATATATATACTAGTACTTTACTGTAGTATAATATATATACTAGTACTTTACTGTAGTATAATATATATACTAGTACTTTACTGTAGTAGTATAATATATATACTAGTACTTTACTGTAGTAGTATAATATATATACTAGTACTTTACTGTAGTAGTATAATATATATACTAGTACTTTACTGTAGTATATAATATATATACTAGTACTTTACTGTAGTAGTATAATATATATACTAGTACTTTACTGTAGTATAATATATATACTAGTACTTTACTGTAGTAGTATAATATATATACTAGTACTTTACTGTAGTATAATATATATACTAGTACTTTACTGTAGTAGTATAATATATATACTAGTACTTTACTGTAGTATAATATATATACTAGTACTTTACTGTAGTATAATATATATACTAGTACTTTACTGTAGTATAATATATATACTAGTACTTTACTGTAGTAGTATAATATATATACTAGTACTTTACTGTAGTATAATATATATACTAGTACTTTACTGTAGTAGTATAATATATATACTAGTACTTTACTGTAGTATAATATATATACTAGTACTTTACTGTAGTAGTATAATATATATACTAGTACTTTACTGTAGTATAATATATATACTAGTACTTTACTGTAGTATAATATATATACTAGTACTTTACTGTAGTATAATATATATACTAGTACTTTACTGTAGTAGTATAATATATATACTAGTACTTTACTGTAGTATAATATATATACTAGTACTTTACTGTAGTAGTATAATATATATACTAGTACTTTACTGTAGTATAATATATATACTAGTACTTTACTGTAGTATAAATATATATACTAGTACTTTACTGTAGTAGTATAATATATATACTAGTACTTTACTGTAGTATAATATATATACTAGTACTTTACTGTAGTAGTATAATATATATACTAGTACTTTACTGTAGTAGTAATATATATATACTAGTACTTTACTGTAGTAGTAATATATATATACTAGTACTTTACTGTAGTATAATATATATACTAGTACTTTACTGTAGTATAATATATATACTAGTACTTTACTGTAGTATAATATATATACTAGTACTTTACTGTAGTATAATATATATACTAGTACTTTACTGTAGTAGTATAATATATATACTAGTACTTTACTGTAGTATAATATATATACTAGTACTTTACTGTAGTAGTATAATATATATACTAGTACTTTACTGTAGTATAATATATATACTAGTACTTTACTGTAGTATAATATATATACTAGTACTTTACTGTAGTATAATATATATACTAGTACTTTACTGTAGTATAATATATATACTAGTACTTTACTGTAGTAGTATAATATATATACTAGTACTTTACTGTAGTATAATATATATACTAGTACTTTACTGTAGTATAATATATATACTAGTACTTTACTGTAGTATAATATATATACTAGTACTTTACTGTAGTATAATATATATACTAGTACTTTACTGTAGTATAATATATATACTAGTACTTTACTGTAGTAGTATAATATATATACTAGTACTTTACTGTAGTATAATATATATACTAGTACTTTACTGTAGTATAATATACATACTAGTACTTTACTGTAGTATAATATATATACTAGTACTTTACTGTAGTATAATATATATACTAGTACTTTACTGTAGTAGTATAATATATATACTAGTACTTTACTGCAGTATAATATATATACTAGTACTTTACTGTAGTATAATATATATACTAGTACTTTACTGTAGTATAATATATATACTAGTACTTTACTGTAGTAGTATAATATATATACTAGTACTTTACTGTAGTATAATATATATACTAGTACTTTACTGCAGTATAATATATATACTAGTACTTTACTGTAGTATAATATATATACTAGTACTTTACTGTAGTATAATATATATACTAGTACTTTACTGTAGTAGTATAATATATATACTAGTACTTTACTGTAGTATAATATATATACTAGTACTTTACTGTAGTAGTATAATATATATATACTAGTACTTTACTGTAGTAGTATAATATATATACTAGTACTTTACTGTAGTATAATATATATACTAGTACTTTACTGTAGTATAATATATATACTAGTACTTTACTGTAGTAGTATAATATATATACTAGTACTTTACTGTAGTATAATATATATACTAGTACTTTACTGTAGTATAATATATATACTAGTACTTTACTGTAGTATAATATATATACTAGTACTTTACTGTAGTAGTATAATATATATACTAGTACTTTACTGTAGTATAATATATATACTAGTACTTTACTGTAGTAGTATAATATATATACTAGTACTTTACTGTAGTATAATATATATACTAGTACTTTACTGTAGTAGTATAATATATATACTAGTACTTTACTGTAGTATAATATATATACTAGTACTTTACTGTAGTAGTATAATATATATACTAGTACTTTACTGTAGTATAATATATATACTAGTACTTTACTGTAGTAGTATAATATATATACTAGTACTTTACTGTAGTATAATATATATACTAGTACTTTACTGTAGTAGTATAATATATATACTAGTACTTTACTGTAGTATAATATATATACTAGTACTTTACTGTAGTAGTATAATATATATACTAGTACTTTACTGCAGTATAATATATATACTAGTACTTTACTGTAGTATAATATATATACTAGTACTTTACTGTAGTAGTATAATATATATACTAGTACTTTACTGTAGTATAATATATATACTAGTACTTTACTGTAGTATAATATATATACTAGTACTTTACTGTAGTAGTATAATATATATACTAGTACTTTACTGTAGTATAATATATATACTAGTACTTTACTGTAGTAGTATAATATATATACTAGTACTTTACTGTAGTAGTATAATATATATACTAGTACTTTACTGTAGTATAATATATATACTAGTACTTTACTGTAGTATAATATATATACTAGTACTTTACTGTAGTATAATATATATACTAGTACTTTACTGTAGTAGTATAATATATATATACTAGTACTTTACTGTAGTATAATATATATACTAGTACTTTACTGTAGTAGTATAATATATATACTAGTACTTTACTGTAGTAGTATAATATATATACTAGTACTTTACTGTAGTATAATATATATACTAGTACTTTACTGTAGTATAATATATATACTAGTACTTTACTGTAGTAGTATAATATATATACTAGTACTTTACTGTAGTAGTATAATATATATACTAGTACTTTACTGTAGTATAATATATATACTAGTACTTTACTGTAGTATAATATATATACTAGTACTTTACTGTAGTAGTATAATATATATATACTAGTACTTTACTGTAGTATAATATATATACTAGTACTTTACTGTAGTAGTATAATATATATACTAGTACTTTACTGTAGTAGTATAATATATATACTAGTACTTTACTGTAGTATAATATATATACTAGTACTTTACTGTAGTATAATATATATACTAGTACTTTACTGTAGTATAATATATATACTAGTACTTTACTGTAGTAGTATAATATATATACTAGTACTTTACTGTAGTATAATATATATACTAGTACTTTACTGTAGTATAATATATATACTAGTACTTTACTGTAGTAGTATAATATATATACTAGTGACCATGGATAAGCGGTATGTGATATACCGCCCAGCCCTGTCTTGAAAACAGTCTCTCTTTGTATCTGGACTCTGTCTACAGCTTTCTAAAGCAAAAACAAGCATGTTCAAATTTAAAGTGAATAAGAAAAGTCACAAACTCACAAGTGAAAAAAATAGACTGAAGACACAAAGAGGAGGAGACGCTTTGCTCATTACTGGAAGTAGATTTTGTTTTTTTCTGCACTTTGAGACCTGAGACCTGAGAGGGTGGGATTCAATAAGTTTGCTATTTTCTGTGAGAACATCGTGCTTTCATTTTTTATGTGCTGTTTTTTGTTTTTTTGTTTTTTTCTTCTTCTGTCACGCATTCGAAATAAGAATAATCTAATCTAATCTCAGAGTGAAGAAGAGAGAGAGGACGACAGAGAAGCACGATGGTCGAACTCAGATGGATTAAAATGTTTTTATTTCTGATTCTGGGGCTTCAGTTTACAGGTAAGATACAAAAACTCTTATTTAACATTCACACTACAGTCATATTGTCATTTCAGTGCATTTATCACATTTCTGTCCTCACCATTCGATTTGATACCACGATGCATCTCAACGTATCACATCCTGATTTTTCTATATTACTGCATGATACAATAAGTCAGTATGAGAGGATGAGAGAAGAGCAAAGTGAGGGTGGAGTGCAGCTGTGTTATCATGTCCCAGGAATGCAGAGGGGGGGGGGGGGGTGAGGTTAGGACACTTTTCATTCAGAATATACGTTTTTCATTACAACTACACACAACTCATTATTTACTGCACTGTGACTCTAACTAATGAGATGCGTAAATTGTGCAGAAACTGATGATGTCAGAGTTACTTTCTTTGCCTTCTTAGCCACAAACTCAGCAATAAATCTTTATAATCCAGTTTGGATGCAATGTCCTTTTCAATAGAGAGCAGGGCAAGCCTGCACAGTCTGTCCTGTGACATGGAGGTGCACAAATATTTTTTTATTAGTTTCAACTTTGAAAAGCTTCGCTCTCCCGATGCCACCGTTACTGGAAAAGTCAATAGGATCCTGAGCTCAATCTCACAGTTAGGGAAAGTTCCTTCAATCTCTTTGAGGTAACAAAGTGTTTTAAGTGCTGTAGTTGTTTCCTTTGGGATTATCTCTCAAAGTATCCTTCATATTTTCAGGGATGTTAAGTTGAGAATAAAGTTCATTCATAAAGAAAATATAAATCATGTACTCATCCCGGCAGCACTCAACATGTCCCTGGAAGGTTCATGTATACTGGAAGAGTATACTGGGAGAGTATACTGGGAGAGTATACTGGAAGAGTATACTGGGAGAGTATACTGGGAGAGTATACTGGGAGAGTATACTGGGAGAGTAAAGCAGTTTAAACATGTATACTGGGAGAGTATACTGGGAACGTGACAATAAACACGTTGACACAGAAGTTCAAGGTTTTAAAAAGAAGTGTGTGCGTGGAGGAGGGGGGGGGTGAGGCTCAGCCTGGGAGCAAGAAGAGGTTCAGAGAAAATGGGAAGTTACTGGGAAAAGAGAAGTTGCAGTTCATCAACTTCCTGTTTTCACCCCCCCCCCTAATACCCCCCCCCCCCTCCTCCACGCACACACTTCTTTTTAAAACCTTGAACTTCTGTGTCAACGTGTTTATTGTCACGTTCCCAGTATACTCTCCCAGTATACTCTCCCAGTATACATGTTTAAACTGCTTTACTCTCCCAGTATACTCTCCCAGTATACGTGTTTAAACTGCTTCCTTCAGTCATAATGAAACTCTGACAGTGTTGAACTGATGGTCCGTCATGTTGTTCACATCTACCTACCCTAACCCTTCCTACCCTAACCCTTCCTACCCTAACCCTACCCTTCCTACCCTAACCCTTCCTACCCTAACCCTCCCTACCCTAACCCTTCCTACCCTAACCCTAACCCTTCCTACCCTAACCCTTCCTACCCTAACCCTTCCTACCCTAACCCTAACCCTTCCTACCCTAACCCTTCCTACCCTAACCCTAACCCTTCCTACCCTAACCCTTCCTACCCTCACCCTTCCTACCCTCACCCTTCCTACCCTAACCCTTCCTACCCTAACCCTTCCTACCCTAACCCTAACCCTTCCTACCCTAACCCTTCCTACCCTAACCCTTCCTACCCTAACCCTTCCTACCCTAACCCTAACCCTTCCTACCCTAACCCTTCCTACCCTAACCCTAACCCTTCCTACCCTAACCCTTCCTACCCTAACCCTTCCTACCCTAACCCTTCCTACCCTAACCCTTCCTACCCTAACCCTTCCTACTCTAACCCTAACCCTTCCTAACCCTTCCTAACCCTTCCTACCCTAACCCTTCCTACCCTAACCCTAACCCTTCCTACCCTAACCCTTCCTACCCTAACCCTTCCTACCCTAACCCTAACCTTTAACCTGTTAGTGGCTTCACTTTGTAGGGGTAGCCTCAGTATGGGTCACCCCATGTTGGGACCTCACTACAATGTGAACCAACAAATATAGGCGTGGAAGAGATTGCATTTGGTTATTAATAATAGTTAAAATATAATAATAGCTAACCCTAAAGGTAGGGGTTGTGTGTGGATACATGTGGGTGTGTTCAGGAGCACGGTGATTCAAGATGGTGGACTCCGTAAGGGGGTCTCCGTCAGCGGACAAGTTGAAGTTTCTAAAAGAAAGAAAAAGGGGGAAATGGGTATGGTGTCATCGTCTTCACTCAGCCATTGTTGGTTTGGAGGGACAGGGTTAGGGTTAGCTTGGTGAACAGGGACAAAGAGAGCAAAGAGCTCCGGTGACGTCAGCAGCCGGGTGTGTCTCAGCCAATTATGGACAAGAATGAAAGAGGGTTACCTGGGTTTGGATTCAGGTGTGGCAGCCCCCCCCCCCCAGTCACCCTCCTCTCATTGGTTAGAGGGAGCTGATTCAGAGGCCCAACTACCAGCTGATGGTGCAGCTCAGGTAGGACTCTGCTTTAATGATGGATGTGTTCAAGACTCAAAACCTCTTTGTAAAAATACTGAATGAGTTTAGTAAAGAGTGTGTGTGTGTGTGTGTGTGTGTGTGTGTGTGTGTGTGTGTGTGTGTGTGTGTGTGTGTGTGTGTGTGTGTGTGTGTGTGTGTGTGTGTGTGTGAGTGTGTGTGTGTGTGTGAGGAGAGGAACCTGAGAACTGAAGGCTCTGCCTCCTGTTCTACTTTTAGAGATACTAGGAACCACAAGTAGGCCTGCATGCTGGGAGCACAGTGTTCTAGTAGGATCATAAGGTTCTATGAGCTGGGAGCACAGTGTTCTAGTAGGTTCATTAGGTTCTATGAGCTGGGAGCACAGTGTTCTAGTAGGTTCATAAGGTTCTATGAGCTGGGAGCGCAGTGTTCTAGTAGGTTCATAAGGTTCTATGAGCTGGGAGCGCAGTGTTCTAGTAGGTTCATAAGGTTCTATGAGCTGGGAGCGCAGTGTTCTAGTAGGTTCATAAGGTTCTATGAGCTGGGAGCACAGTGTTCTAGTAGGTTCATTAGGTTCTATGAGCTGGGAGCACAGTGTTCTAGTAGGTTCATAAGGTTCTATGAGCTGGGAGCGCAGTGTTCTAGTAGGTTTATAAGGTTCTATGAGCTGGGAGCGCAGTGTTCTAGTAGGTTCATGAGGTTCTATGAGCTGGGAGCACAGTGTTCTAGTAGGTTCATGAGGTTCTATGAGCTGGAAGTGTTCTAGTAGGTTCATAAGGTTCTATGAGCTGGAAGTGTTCTAGTAGGTTCATAAGGTTCTATGAGCTGGGAGCGCAGTGTTCTAGTAGGTTCATAAGGTTCTATGAGCTGGAAGTGTTCTAGTAGGTTCATGAGGTTCTATGAGCTGGGAGCGCAGTGTTCTAGTAGGTTCATGAGGTTCTATGAGCTGGGAGCGCAGTGTTCTAGTAGGTTCATAAGGTTCTATGAGTTCTTTAAGATATGATGGAACTGATCATTGAGAGCTTTGAAGGTGAGGAGAAGGATTTTGAATTCTATTCTGAATGTTACAGGAAGCCAAGATATTCGTCTTCTTTTTAAAATTAAAAACTTAAAACAAAAACTTTGTTAAAGTGAACTAAATGAGGTTTTTCTGTGACAGGAAGCATCTGAGGACAAACACATCTGTTACCATGGCAACAGGTTTATTGTCACATACAGGACTAACAGTATACGTGTTTAGCTGCTTCCTGTTATTCTGTCAAACTGCTTATCACAGTAAAATCTTGCTGGCCTGTGGTTAGTGGCTTCAGTTCTAAGAAGCAGCTCATCAGTTCATTTCTGGGTAATGAGATAAAAATAGGAAACAGATCATGTTATCATCAGAGGAGAGCGATGAAGTCCGTCAGACAGACACAGAGACAGACGGTCTACCTGGTCATGGATCACCTGCTGATGGTGTTGCTGTTGCTGTGCAGCTCAGGTAGGACTCTGCTTTAATGATGGATGTGTGAAAGACTCAAAACCTCTTTGTAAAAATACTGAATTTAAGTCAAAAGTTGACTGAAGGAAAACTTTACCAGTAAAAAGTAGTGAAATATGTTCAGTTCAGTCCTGATAGTTTCACAGTTTAATAACTGATGTGTTCACATGGAAGCTGTAGTGGAGACACATTATATTTCCTGTGGACCAACTTGTTCCAGAAAAACTGACATATGAACATTTAGAAGAAGAAAACTGAACAAATTCAGACAAACTGAAAAATGAGCAACCGATTGTCTATCAAACACACTCAACCAACAGATCATCAGTATATAAAGGCTGAACACAGCAGTACAGACAAAAGGTCTTTTATAGCTCAACTAGTCTACAGAGATCATCAGTCTGTGACAGAATATACAGCAGCGACACGATGAATCCTTCATGAGACAGAAAATCCCTCTCAACAGTTCGGCTTGCTGCTGCTGTAACAGCCGCGTACTTGTCTTTATTACTTGGAGTCAGAGAGGAGCAGATGGATCAGAGAGAGAGAGAGAGAGAGAGAGAGAGAGAGAGAGAGAGAGAGAGATCACCTTGGTAGAGGCCTAGCCAGGTGTCAGCACCTTGCCCTAACGACCCTCCCTGACTACCAACTCCTGAAATTCTACAACCAACATTTAATAGATTTACTTATGTTAAAAGAAATCAAATGGCTTCCTGTCTGCTATAAACTATTCTAGATCTAGACTAGATCTGGCCTGGTGCTGCAGGGTTAGATCTGGCCTGGTGCTGCAGGGTTAGATCTGGCCTGGTGCTGCAGGGTTAGATCTGGCCTGGTGCTGCAGGGTTAGATCTGGCCTGGTGCAGCAGGGTTAGATCTGGCCTGGTGCTGCAGGGTTAGATCTGGCCTGGTGCTGCAGGGTTAGATCTGGCCTGGTGCAGCAGGGTTAGATCTGGCCTGGTGCTGCAGGGTTAGATCTGGCCTGGTGCTGCAGGGTTAGATCTGGCCTGGTGCTGCAGGGTTAGATCTTGCCTGGTGCTGCAGGGTTAGATCTGGCCTGGTGCTGCAGGGTTAGATCTGGCCTGGTGCTGCAGGGTTAGATCTTGCCTGGTGCTGCAGGGTTAGATCTGGCCTGGTGCTGCAGGGTTAGATCTGGCCTGGTGCAGCAGGTTTAGATCTGGCCTGGTGCAGCAGGGTTAGATCTGGACTGGTGCTGCAGGTTTAGATCTGGCCTGGTGCAGCAGGGTTAGATCTGGACTGGTGCTGCAGGGTTAGATCTGGCCTGGTGCTGCAGGGTTAGATCTGGCCTGGTGCAGCAGGGTTAGATCTGGACTGGTGCTGCAGGGTTAGATCTGGCCTGGTGCAGCAGGGTTAGATCTGGCCTGGTGCTGCAGGGTTCGAACCTGTCGGCCCGCTGGGACTCGTCTGTGTGGAGTTAATATGTTCTCCTTGTGGGTTCTCTCAGGGTTCTCCAGCTTCCTCCCACAGTCCACATGCAGGTTAGGTTAGTTGGAGACTCTAAATGTCCTGTAGGAGTGAACGGTTGTCTGTACGTCGCCTCTCACCCTTTGACGGCTGGGATTCAGCCTCCGTACGACCCTCTGTAGAATAAGAATGGATCAACTTGATTTACTGGTGTTGTTACTCTTGAATCAATCCTAATAAATGAAGTTGACTAAGTTGGACCAGCAGAAATCCTTAATGCTGAAAGAAAGCCTATTTCACTGAGATCACTGGATCATCAGTCAGAGAGGATGCTATGACATCACAGTCAGAGAGGATGCTATGACATCACAGTCAGAGAGGATGCTATGACATCACAGTCAGAGAGGATGCTATGACATCACAGTCAGAGAGGATGCTATGACATCAGTCAGAGAGGATGCTATGACATCACAGTCAGAGAGGATGCTATGACATCACAGTCAGAGAGGATGCTATGACATCACAGCTACATAAACTAGCTGAATGATCTTCCTCCTGCTCATCACATCGTTTGTGACAAACTTCAGCAAACTGCTTGTTTCTCCAGTTTTTATCTGAACCTGCATTAAAATCATTTAGCTTCTGTTCTTCTGTACAGACTGGAAGAGGAGGAGCTGCTCACTGCTCACAATCTGACATTTACTAAATGAACCGCCACTCAAAAGTCATCAACTTACATTTTAATGTATTCTTGTATTTAATTTACCAAAAGCAAAATAAGATAAGAATGATTCAGCTGATGCCTTTTAATGTGGGATAACAAACCTATTTATGTTGGTTTAAATTAAGTTCACAGCTGATGTGAAAAAGTAACTCCATTTAGCGTTAGCAGGTTAGCTGATTCAGACCAGAGCAAACCAACTATAGGTTTGAGAACATGATTACTTTAGATGTCTAGCTGACTGCCTCTGTCTTCCAGAGTCTCCAGGTTTCTAAACCAGAGAGCAAACACTTTAGTCTGACTTGGTTTTTAGCTCCGTCTTCTAGTTACTGAAAACTGAACATGTTACTTTCACATATACATTATAACAGTCTGTGGCATATTTGGTAAAACAGATGTAAAAGTCATATTGAGGTCCAGTTTGCAGGTCAGTGGTAAACTGGTCAAATGACTCCTGAGTGAGTTCAATAATGAGTGTTTTCACTGAGATGAGCTCTGAGCTGCTGGAAAGCCTCACAGTGTTTGTTCAGTTCACCGCTCTGCACCAATATAAATATTAACTGTGTGATTTTCTCTCCAGGACTCCAGGCTGAAGATGATCACCAACCAGGTAAAAACAGAGACTGTATCTCATGTGGTCTGGGAACACCTCTGATCCTCCAGGAGGAGCTGGAGGACGTTACTCACACCTCCATCAGTGGTGGACACTCAGTCTATTTGGGTTTATGACCAAATACCCTCAAAACTAACAACTCATACAATATGCTAATGTTAGCCAAAGCAATGCCATCCAGAATAGTTTTAAGATAAGACTTTATTAGTCCCACAGTGGGGACATTTACATTATTGCAGCAGCAAGTGGACACTAAAAAAAGAAAAGCATCAATAGAAAGAATAAAGATGGTCTGCCCATTGTTAGAAGATCCTGTCGACATTGGTGCTGGATCGTGAGAGGTTAAAACTATACGAGACATTAAGTTAGTTTAATATTCAACATTCAAAATACAAACACATTATGTACTTCAGCCATTTGAGTGAATGATGTCAAACCAATTTTCTGCGTGTTGTAGACAGAGTGGTGTAGGTGAGTGGGGGGATGGCGTAACATGGACTTGGGGAGGGGCAGATGTCTGATGAGCATGAGTTCAGATCATTCACCCACTGTTGGCCCCCCAGCCTGGGAGTTGAGCTCCCTCTGCACAGCCTTCAGCTCCTCCTTGTTTCCTGACCTAAAGCCTCTCTTCTCCTTAAGGAGAGTGTTTGTGTCACGGTCTGTTATTAGAAAACCACTCTACAGTCCTGGTGGGTACAGTGTCCCCACCCAGAAGTTGATGTAGTCTGTGATGCAGCTTGTGAAGCTGTTGATGTCCTCCCCATGAGGATCACAGAGTTCCTCCCACACTGTTGTACTGAAACAGTCCTTTAGAGCCTCATCAGCCTTGTATGACATCTCTTAACAGTGCAGGTGACGGCTGGTGCCTGTGTACTAGAGGTTTATACACAGGCAGGAGATGAACCAGGATGTGGTCAGATCTTCCAACGGGAGGAAGAGGTGATGAGTTGTATGCCTCCTTGGTCGGCGGCTGTGGATCAGGAAGTAGAGCAGTCGTCCACCAATTGGAAGATTGACGGTTTGATTCCCGGCTCCTCCACATGTCGATGTTTCCTTGGGCAAGATACTGAACCCAAAAGTTCCTCCCGTTGCTATGCCAACGGTGTATGAATGTGTATAAATGGTTAGTTTCCTCCTGATGAGCAGGTTGATACCCTGCATGCTAGCTCCTGTCATCAGTGTGTGAATGTAATGTAAAAGCACTTTGAGTGTTCATAACGACTAGAAAAGCGTATATAAGTGCAGTCCATTTACCATTTGGTGTTGGCATAAAGTAGGTCCAGTGTGTTATTGTCTCTGGTGTGGCATGTCACATACTGGGTGAATGTGGGCAGTGTAGAGGAAGGAGAGGCAAGATTAAAGTCCCCAGAGATAAAGAGCAGGGCCTGTGGGTGCTGTGTCTGCAGCCTGCTAGTAACAGAGTGAAGCCCATCACAGGCTGCATCAGCATTAGCAGAGGGGAGAACATACACAGCTAGAGCAAATAGCATGAGTGACTTCCCTCAGCAGATAGTGAGACCTCATGCTAACTACTAACAGCTCAATGCATGAGGTAAAATTAGAAAATATGTTTATTTTGTCATTTATAAGTAACCTTATGCGGACCGGTCAGAGTCACCAAAGGGCCGTATGTGGCCCAGGTCTGGATTGAGGATGATGAATGGGATTAGTCTGGGAAAATGCAAGATTCTTGAGTGTCTGTAATAGTCAGAGCAACTCAATTTAAATTTTGCATGGAGCCCACATATCCCCCTCTCAATGAAACACATTTAATGCCAACTTGTCCACACATTGCCCCAAATGCAAAATAGAGATACGTAGTCTTAAGCATTGGTTGTGGTCCTGCAGAAAAATACAAAAGTTTTGGCAAATGGTGGATCAGCAAATTAATAGGATTCTATTCTATTTACTGTGTGAATCACTGTGCATGCTGCTTGGGATGTCAAATGACCCCACAGACCAAGCGGAGTGCAGCTAAGGCGCTGAGGCAAACACCCGGACATGGGAGGAGTTCGGCAAGGCCATGGAGAACGACTTCCGGACGGCTTCGAAGAGATTCTGGACCACCATCCGGCGTCTCAGGAGGGGGAAGCAGTGCACCGTCAACACTGTGTACGGTGGGGACGGTGTGCTGCTGACCTCGACTCAGGACGTTGTGGATCGGTGGAAGGAATACTTCGAAGACCTCCTCAATCCCACCGACACGCCTTCCGGTAAGGAAGCAGGGCCTGGGGGCTCCGGTGTGGGCTCTCCTATCTCTGGGGTGGAGGTCACCGAGGTGGTCAAAAAGCTCCTTGGTGGCAGGGCCCCGGGGGTAGATGAGATCCGCCCCGAGTTCCTCAAGGCCCTGGATGTTGTGGGGCTGTCATGGTTGACACGACTCTGCAGCATCGCGTGGACATCGGGGGCAGTGCCTCTGGATTGGCAGACTGGGGTGGTGGTCCCTCTTTTTAAGAAGGGGGACCGGAGGGTGTGTTCCAACTACAGGGGAATCACACTCCTCAGCCTCCCTGGTAAGGTCTATTCGGGGGTGCTGGAGAGGAGGGTCCGTCGGGTAGTCGAACCTCGGATTCAGGAGGAGCAGTGTGGTTTTCGTCCGCCCGTGGAACAGTGGACCAGCTCTACACCCTCTGCAGGATCCTTGAGGGTGCATGGGGCCCAACCAGTCCACATGTGTTTTGTGGACTTGGAGAAGGCATTCGACCGTGTCCCTCGGGGAGTCCTGTGGGGGGTTCTCCGGGAGTACGGGGGTCGGATCCCCTGCCCCAAGTGGAGGAGTTCAAGTACCTCGGGGTCTTGTTCACAGTGAGGGAAGGATGGAGCGTGAGACCGACAGGCGGATCGGTGCGGCGTCTGCAGTAATGCGGACTCTGCACAGATCCGTCGTGGTGAAGAGAGAGCTGAGCCGAAAGGCAAAGCTCTGGATTTACCAGTCGATCTTGGTTCCTACCCTCACCTCTGGTCATGAGCTTTGGGTTCCTACCCTCACCTCTGGTCATGAGCTTTGGGTTCCTACCCTCACCTCTGGTCATGAGCTTTGGGTTCCTACCCTCACCTCTGGTCATGAGCTTTGGGTTCCTACCCTCACCTCTGGTCATGAGCTTTGGGTCGTGACCCAAAGAACAAGATCGCGGGTACAAGCGGCCGAAATGAGCTTCCTCCGTAGGCTGGCTGGGCTCTCCCTTAGAGATAGGGTGAGAAGCTCAGTTATCCGGAGGGAGCTCGGAGTAGACCCGCTGCTCCTCCATGTTCAGAGGAGCCAGATGAGGAGGCTCGGGCATCTAGTCAGGATGCCTCCCGGACGCCTCCCTGGTGAGGTGTTCAGGGCCCGTCCCACCGGTAGGAGACCCGGGACACGCTGGAGAGACTATGTCTCTCGGCTGGCCTGGGAACGCCTCGGGATCCCCCGGGAAGAGCTGGACGAAGTGGCTGGGGAGAGGGAAGTCTGGGCTTCCTGCTTAGGCTGCTGCCCCCGCGACCTGACCAGGATAAGCGGAAGAGGAGGGTACGGCAAAGCACTTGTATAAGGAATGGAAAATGCAGTGTACTCAACTTCCTGTCATATACAGTAGTAGACACTTCAAAGTTCCCATCCAAGCTGAAAGCCAGTTAAATGGCAGCCGACTCCCAGCTGAGTTCCAGCAGCTGGAGTGACCCCTCCTCCTTTTGCCTTAATAATGATAAAATAATACATAAAAAAATGGTCGGATTGGGAACTCATATATGCATAATGTCTCCTCGTTGCATTTAGTGTTACTTGAAATGACCAGGGCTCAGCTAGTGTTGCCTTTTAAAAATCGTTGATTTCCCGTGAAAAAAATTAAATATTTAAAAAATATTAATTAATATTAATTAATTAAGTGTACAGTGCTCAAGCACACCTCTTCCAACCATACTGGGCCAGGGAACTCAAGCACGGTACACTTGCATTCACACCAGCCAAATAATCTGGACTTTAGGGGGCAAACGTGCTTGGGCACGGTACGATTGCCGAGTGTGAGTGAACCCTGATTTAATGTAGACACCATAGACTGTATAAAAGAAACCGACCAGTATGAATGAAGCAAGCTCACGGGGCGAGGTCGCGGGACGAGACGACAGTTTATGAAAAAAGGTCTTTCATTTCATTGGATCACTTGCTGGTGACGATCAGCCTGTGGGCGGACTTAAGAGAACACACGTGGGGTAGAAGCCGCTGATTGGCTGAGAAGCTTTCACTCAAAGCTTTCCTCAGGCTGCTGATTGGATGAACAGCTAGAATGAAAACTCACCAATGCTGTGTCCGAAATCACTCACTACTTACTATGGGCCTGGGTCAAAACGGGCCTGGACCTAAAATCCATTCTCCATCCATCCATCCATCCATCCATCCATCCATCCCTCCATCCATCCATCCATCCATCTATCCATCTCTCCATTCATCCATCTCTCCATTCATCCATCCCTCCATCCATCCCTCCATCCATCCATCCATCCATCCATCCATCCATCCATCCATCCCTCCATCCATCCCTCCATCCATCCATCCATCCATCCATCCATCCATCCCTCCATCCATCCATCCATCCATCCCTCCATCCATCCATCCATCCATCCATCCATCCATCCATCCATCCATCCCTCCATCCATCCCTCCATCCATCCATCCATCCATCCATCCATCCATCCCTCCATCCATCCATCCATCCCTCCATCCATCCATCCCTCCATCCATCCATCCCTCCATCCATCCATCCCTCCATCCATCCATCCCTCCCTCCATCCATCCATCCATCCATCCATCCATCCCTCCATCCATCCATCCCTCCATCCCTCCATTCTAACCTGTCATTTTGTTGTATAATGATAATAAAGCTCATTTACTCTTTGCAATGCTGACCAGTCAACCAGAACCCCAGCTCGTCATTTAAAAATACATTTTATTTTATTACAATTTAAATTGTGCTTACTTCTTGGAGGGAATATTTTCACCGGACATTTTTACTGGAAGTCTAAAAAAATAGGTACCGGACTTCGGCAGATTTGACCAGAGTCCCCAGTATGTGGTTGTCACCGTCCGCTGACATAGCCTACTACGTAATAAATAGCGCGTCCTGTTTTGAATCAGTAGACTGGGTTTGTCTCATGGGCTATTTCTTGGTTTGACAGTGACAGTGATCCGCGAGTGTTTCCTGTGACACACGGTGTCAGATGTACGGCAGCTTCAATCGCATCCGTACTTTCTAATGGATTAACTATATTGAACCCTTCATTAAGCGACTTTATACAGAAGAATAGAAGTAAAACAAGTAATATTAGTGTATATAATATTTAGCCTCGTATTTTAATCATGTTTAATCACAGGGTTGTAATGTGATGGACAGCTTAGTCTTTTCTATGAGCAGTGGGTCTAAACACACCACCAGTCGGGATCACATGACCCCCCTGCGCCCGTTATCGGCCAGCCAAGGAGCCACCAAGGAAACAGGGGAACTTTGAAATGGCTTCATCTGTACATGTCTGTCTCTGTACCACCAGTTTCTCTTTTGTCTGTGAGCTGAGTTGTTGTTGTTATCATTTGTGTACTGTTTAAACCAAATGGTGGGCAAGAGCTGCAACAACAGGCTGCCACTCCTGTGGTGCCGTCTAGAAAGATCTATCATTATATAACGTGTTTCTAAGGTGTTTGGGACCAAGCACAATAACTTAAGTCTTTCAGAGTCTAATAGCAGAAAGTTGCATCATGCATGTCTTTATGTCTTTAAGGCATGTTTGGGGTTCAGTTAACTGGTTGGTTTTATCTGGTTTTATTGAAAGATATAATAGAGTATCATCCACATAACATAATTTATGAACATTTATGGAGTGATTCTGAATAATATTACCTACAGGAAGCAAATATAAGGAGAATAGTATTGCTCCAAGCACTGAACGCTGAGGAACACCATGCTTTTGTTTGCATGGAGGATTTATCATTAACAAACTGAAATCCATCTGATAGATAGGACTTAAACCATTTTAATGCAGATCAAATGTTCTTGTAAGGATTTGATGATCTATAGTGTTGAAGGCAGCATTAAGGTCTAACAGGACAGGAACAGAGAGAAGTTCATTGTCTGATGGAGTTAAAAGGTCATTAGTAAGGTTTACTAGTGCAGTCTCTGTGCTATGATGAGCTCTAAATCCAGACTGAAAACCCTCAAAAATACTATTGTTTCTAACCACAAAGTTAAGTTAGCAGGAAATTAGACAATGCACTAATTACTTTATAATGAAACTCACTTTATTCTTTTACTGATGACTCTCTGGTTTCTGTTCTAATGAAACTCACTTTATTCTTTTACTGATGACTCTCTTGTTTCTGTTCTAATGAAACTCACTTTATTCTTTTACTGATGACTCTCTTGTTTCTGTTCAGAGCCTGTCAGGTTGGTGGGAGGAGCCAGTCGCTGTGCAGGTACACTGGAGGTGAAACAGGGAGAGTGGGGACCAGTGACTGACTCTGTCGGGACCCTGAAGAAAGCAGATATAATATGTAGATATTTGGACTGTGGCTCTGCTGTTTCAATAGGACGCAGATATGACTACTCACGTAGATCTGTATGGGAGATCAGATTTGACTGTCTTCAATCTGGATCTGCACTGAGGGACTGTGTAACATCATCAAGTTCCTCTTCCGAAATCCTGAAGATCACCTGCTCAGGTAAGTCCATCAGTGACATCATCTCTGACAGTAATATTTCCCTTCCTCTGTCACAGTGATAGTTGGTGGTTTCCATTGGACTGAACTGTAAACTTATCCAGGACGACAGCATCCTAAAGGGTAGAGAAGTTAGCTTGTTCCTGGAGGCTCATTGATTCAAACTGAGACAATCTGCACCTTTAAGGATATTCACACTACAAGAGAAAGCAGCAGTCGTAGCAGTTTACAGTTACAATATACTGTATGTATATGGTATTTAATCATTTGTATGAACACAGTGTAAACAGAGCAGTTTGCTGCTCTCTGTCAGCTCAGTGTCAGAACCATGATCAGATGTACTGACTTCACACTAGGGATCATTTTCATTAGGATTTCATCAATACTACTACTCTTATCAATACCACTTATTGATCTGGTTTGTTTATCAATACTCTTATCAGCTCTTTATCATTATAGTAATATTATTACTATATTAAAATGATAGTTAATGAAAGTCATGAATCCACAACAGGACTATAATGTATTTATATTTTAGAGTTAAAAATACAGAGTTTGTAGTGTAATACTTTTATTATCATTTTTCTACCTGTGTTGTCATCTGTAATGGACTGTCAGTTGCAGCACTCACAATTTTGTTGCATAGGTTACTGTTAAATGACAATAAAGGCTATCTTATCTTAACTCTCCCCAGACTCTGTCAGGCTGGTGAATGGGACTAGTCTGTGTTCAGGCAGACTGGAGGTGAAGTCTGAGCAGTCGTGGTCCTCAGTGTGTGAAGCTGACTTTGACCAGCAGGATGCAGAGGTGGTCTGTAGGGAGCTTGGCTGTGGGGCTCCTTCAGTCCTCCAGGGGGCGCTCTATGGAGAGGTGGAAGCTCCAATGTGGACCAAAGAGTTCCACTGTGGAGGCAATGAGTCTGCTCTCCTGGACTGTAGAAGATCAGACTCAGCTAGAAGAACCTGCTCACCTGGTAAAGCTGTTGGACTCACCTGCTCAGGTAGAAGAGGAGCTGCAGCTTTGATTTGTCTTCATTTCTGTTCTAATGAAACTCACTTTATTCTTTTACTGATGACTCTCTTGTTTCTGTTCTAATGAAACTCACTTTATTCTTTTACTGATGACTCTCTTGTTTCTGTTCTAATGAAACTCACTTTATTCTTTTACTGATGACTCTCTTGTTTCTGTTCTAATGAAACTCACTTTATTCTTTTACTGATGACTCTCTTGTTTCTGTTCTAATGAAACTCACTTTATTCTTTTACTGATGACTCTCTTGTTTCTGTTCAGAGCCTGTCAGGTTGGTGGGAGGAGCCAGTCGCTGTGCAGGTACACTGGAGGTGAAATATGAAGAGTGGAGACCAGTGAGTTACTATGGCTGGATCCTGAGGAATGCAGATGTAATATGTAGAAATTTGGACTGTGGCTCTGCTATTTCAACAAGAAGCAGAAATGAAGACTCACGTGGATCTGTATGGTGGATCAGCCCTGACTGTGTTCAGTCTGGATCTGCACTGAGGGAATGTGTATCACCATCATGGATATCTTCCTACTTTGTGGAGCTCACCTGTTCAGGTAAGTCCATCAGTGACATCATCTCTGACAGTAATACTCTCCTTCCTCTGTCACAGTGATAGTTGGTGGTTTCCATTGGACTGAACTGTAAACTTATCCAGGACGACAGCATCCTAAAGGGTAGAGAAGTTAGCTTGTTCCTGGAGGCTCATTGATTCAAACTGAGACAATCTGCACCTTTAAGGATATTCACACTACAAGAGAAAGCAGCAGTAGTAGCAGTTTACAGTTACAATATACTGTATGTATATGGTATGTAATCATTTGTATGAACACAGTGTAAACAGAGCAGTTTGCTGCTCTCTGTCAGCTCAGTGTCAGAACCATGATCAGATGTACTGACTTCACACTAGGGATCAGTTTCATTAGGATTTTATCAATACTACTACTCTCATCAATACCACTTATTGATCTGGTCTTTATCAATACTCTTATCAGCTCTTTATCATTATATTATTACCATATTAAAATGATAGTTAATGAAAGTCATGAATCCACAACAGGACTATAATGTATTTATATTTTAGAGTTAAAAATACAGAGTTTGCTGACATCAACAACAATGTTTACAACAGTGTCACAATATGAACTCAATAATATCTCCATGGAAACAAGCAGAACCCAAAACCAGGTTTTACCATCCAATAATCTCACTCCTTGTTTTCTTCAAGTACTGATAAATGAACTGAGCTTAAAAATACCTCAGGTTTTTAAGTGTTTAATACTGGTTCCAGTTCAGAAGCAGGTTTCAGGGGGCATCCCTACCTCAGACCAGTGTTAATAATTACAGTTCAATCAGGAAAGACCAGAGAATGAAGTAAAAGTAATTGTTTATGATACAGATGATATTCATGAGTAGGTATATTCAAAGCCACTCGGTGTTTGGACTCTGCAGGGAAAGTTTTATAATCAAAGGACGTCTGTCCCGAGCAGCAGTAAGATAGTTCCCCCCCCCCATGGAGTTCAGACAGTGGTGGAGGCTGATGACTTCAATCAGTCAATCTCAGGCCAAATCACAAGAATCATCTTGAGGCACTTTTCACATGGAGCAGGACTAGACTGTATTCTTTGATTCATTTGATCATGAGCAAGCACTTGGGTATGAATGTGCTCTCTCTCTTTATCAGTTGTTACTTTCAAATTCAGAAAAAGCTTTATTGGTATGAATGTTGCAGTTAAATATTCCCCAAACTAATGATGGTCCTCTCTCTCTCCAGACTCTGTCAGGCTGGTGAATGGGACTAGTCTGTGTTCAGGCAGACTGGAGGTGAAGTCTGAGCAGTCGTGGTCCTCAGTGTGTGAAGCTGACTTTGACCAGCAGGATGCAGAGGTGGTGTGTAGGGAGCTTGGCTGTGGGACTCCTTCAGTCCTCCAGGGGGCGCTCTATGGAGAAGTGGAGGCTCCAATGTGGACCAAAGAGTTCCACTGTGGAGGTCATGAGTCTACTCTCCTGGACTGTAGAAGATCAGACTCAGCTAGAAGAACCTGCTCACCTGGTAAAGCTGTTGGACTCACCTGCTCAGGTAGAAGAGGAGCTGCAGCTTTGATTTGTCTTCATTTCTGTTCTAATGAAACTCACTTTATTCTTTTACTGATGACTCTTTTGTTTCTGATCAGAGCCTGTCAGGTTGGTGGGAGGAGCCAGTCGCTGTGCAGGTACACTGGAGGTGAAACAGGGAGAGTGGAGACCAGTAGATTACTATGGCTGGACCCTGAAGGATGCAGATGTAATATGTAGATATTTGGACTGTGGCTCTGCTGTTTCAATAGGAAGAAGAAATGAAGCCTCAGACAGATCTGGATGGGGGATCAGCTCTGACTGTGTTCATTCTGGATCTGCACTGAGGGAATGTGTAACATCAGCACATTTATCTTCCTCCATCGTGGAGCTCACCTGCTCAGGTAAGTCCATCAGTGACATCATCTCTGACAGTAATATTTTCCTTCCTCTGTCACAGTGATAGTTGGTGGTTTCCATTGGACTGAACTGTAAACTTATCCAGGACGACAGCATCCTAAAGGGTAGAGAAGTTAGCTTGTTCCTGGAGGCTCATTGATTCAAACTGAGACAATCTGCACCTTTAAGGATATTCACACTACAAGAGAAAGCAGCAGTAGTAGCAGTTTACAGTTACTATATACTGTATGTATATGGTATTTAATCATTTGTATGAACACAGTGTAAACAGAGCAGTTTGCTGCTCTCTGTCAGCTCAGTGTCAGAACCATGATCAGATGTACTGACTTCACACTAGGGATCAGTTTCATTAGGATTTTATCAATACTACTACTCTTATCAATACCACTTATTGATCTGGTTCTTCATCAATACTCTTATCAGCTCTTTATATTATACTAGTATTATTAATATATTAAAATGATAGTTAATGAAAGTCATGAATCCACAGCAGGACTATAATGTATTTATATTTTAGAGTTAAAAATACAGAGTTTGCTGACATCAACAACAATGTTTAGAACAGTGTCACAATATGAACTCAATAATATCTCCATGGAAACAAGCAGAACCCAAAACCAGGTCTTACCATCCAATAATCTCACTCCTTGTTTTCAAGTACTGATAAAACAACTGAGCTTAAACATACCTCAGGTTTTTAAGTGTTTAATACTGGTTCCAGTTCAGAAGCAGGTTTCAGGGGGCATCCCTACCTCAGACCAGTGTTAATAATTACAGTTCAATCAGGAAAGACCAGAGAATGAAGTAAAAGTAATTGTTTATGATACAGATGATATTCATGAGTAGGTATATTCAAAGCCACTCGGTGTTTGGACTCTGCATGGAGAGTTTTAGAATCAAAGGACGTCTGTCCCGAGCAGCAGTTCCCCCCATGGAGTTCAGACAGTGGTGGAGGCTGATGACTTCAATCAATCAATCTCAGGCCAAATCACAAGAATCATCTTGAGGCACTTTTCACATGGAGCAGGACTAGACTGTATTCTTTGATTCATTTGATCATGAGCAAGCACTTTGGTATGAATGTGCTCTGTCTCTTTATTAGTTGTTACTTGACACTCTCTGTCTCAAAAGAAACTAACTGTGCGCTAAAACATAAAAAACAAAGGGGGTAACTTACAAAAAACATGTCGAAATTAATGTAAGACAAAAAATATGCAAATAAAATCATCTTAACTTTCACATACTCTGCAGTTATTTAAAATTATTTTACCTACAGACATAAAAAGGATTACCCATAATCCCTTGCTATTACTCCCAGATGCAGGTAAATGTCTGGTGTAGTTGTTTCATTTAGTGGGATTCAACCAGAAGCTTTTGAACCATGTAAGGCCTGGTTCACACCGGACGCGGAAGCTGCGATTAGCTGCGAAGCGAGAAGCGGAGCTATTTTCCTTTCGGTGCTCGTGTTAGTCAACGGTGTCGTTCACATAGGAAGCACCGTGGCGCTCTGCCCCGCTGCCGGCGCGCACCGTGCAGCGATCATTTCAGCGTCTGGTCTATTTTCTCCGCGTGCCGCATCTGAATCTGTCAAGCCGGGCAGGAAGTCAAACAAAGCAACAACGAGAGAATCCGGTTTTCTAAATAAAGATTTCAAAATAAAACTATTTTTCAATAATTAAACACCCCGTTTAACAAACGCAGTGTGGCACACACATACACACACAAAAGAGAGGCGCTACACTTCAGCCAATCATCTCTCTGTATTTACAGACCTGCTGCTTCAGCCAATCATCTCTGTGTCTCCTACCATGGACGGGGTCTCCGGGGCCCAGCAGCAGGGGTTTCAGGTTCTCCAGGGCTCTAGTTTCACCATCAGCTGCTCCGTCCAGCCTCAGTACCCAGGAGGCTCCTTCCAGCTCACCTTCACCTCCTCCAACACAGCATACAACTACACCCAGCCAGCTGTCAATCACTCTGCTGACTTCCTGTTTCCTGCTGCAGACCCCGCCCACCAAGGAAGCTACAGCTGTGTTTATGGCGTCTTTGTTTTTTCTCATAGCTTCTCCTCTGAGAGCCGTCTGCTCTCTCTCACTGTCACAGGTAAGCTGAAGCAGAGTGTGAAGCTCAGTCCAACTGAGACGTCACACTGACTTTGTTTCCATGTTTGATAAAAAGTCATGAGGCAGCCGGAGCGACCCAGCGACCTACAGAGAGCTGAGTCACAATCTGATGAAGGAGCTGTAAACTGTTTCCTTCCCGGCTTCTTTAACATTATTCAACCCTAACAACTGTGTAGTAGTGGAAAGTAAAAGTGAAGCCAGATAAGCACTATAATGATAATAAACAGGGTTTACATGATGAACTCAGAGCTTCACCAGGATCACATCTGATTTAACTGCATGTAAAGATGTTGACTGTTACAAAGGGTAGAGAAGTTAGCTTGTTCCTGGAGGCTCATTGATTCAAACTGAGACAATCTGCACCTTTAAGGATATTCACACTACAAGAGAAAGCAGCAGTAGTAGCAGTTTACAGTTACAATATACTGTATGTATATGGTATTTAATCATTTGTATGAACACAGTGTAAACAGAGCAGTTTGCTGCTCTCTTTCAGCTCAGTGTCAGAACCATGATCAGATGTACTGACTTCACACTAGGGATCAGTTTCATTAGGATTTCATCAATACTACTACTCTTATCAATACCACTTATTGATCCAGTTCTCCAGTGCTCAGCCAGAGGATGAGCACAGATTCTCTGAAATGCTGACTGGAGCTGCATCAGTGGGGATGATGGAAGTAGAGGTTGGAGAGACTGCAGCAGAATCAGAGGCTGAGGTCCCAAGTTCCCTGGAACAGGTGGTGTTGGTATGTGTAGGGTCGAAGATGATTGCATCCATCTGTGTTTCTGCCTCATACATTTTGTAGAGAATAGAGATTATGTGCTCTAATTTATAGAGCTTGTGGCAGAGACAGACACAGCTCTTACAGCCTGGTACGGAGTAAGTGAAGTCATGGCTGACTCTGTACCCCACTTGCTTCTTTAGATCCAGACACCAGATGAATAAGATGGTTTGTCTAGATAAATCTCCTTTTCTGAGATGACGTGTGTCTAAATGTATTTTGTGAGAAAAGTGGCTTGAAAAATGTAAAAAATAAAATGTAAAACTCAATATGTGGGAGAGCTTTATGGCAGAACAGACAGTTCTCTGTAGTCTGAGCTGAGGTCTGATAGCATGAGCTGCTACTGCTGAAAGCAATAATCTGACAGAGGAAAACAGGAGGAGTCTAATTCAGATTAGCTGTAGCTTCATCCATTATTCTTTTTTTTTTTTTAAACATGTCTTTAGAGTTTTGCATTAAGACACATCATTATAACAACCATGTAGACATATGACAACATCCACTCAACAAAACATATGAACTTCCCCATACAAACAGGCAGCATAACTCATTGGACATTTACTTTTATCCCCATATTGTATCAAACTAACACATCACTCCACCTCACATATACACTCTCATTTACAAAGCATCATCAATATCTCCATGTTTGACAAAATTCAAAAATCTTTCCCAAATGTCATTAAATGCAGATGTCTTCCTCCTGATAATATAGGTGAGTCTTTCCAGAGCCAGACTTGATGTTAGATTTCTCAGCCAAAGGCAGAGGGTAGGACCTTTAACATTCTTCCAGCACATAGCAATTGAACGTCTGGCCTGAAGAAGACACAAATCTACCATCTTAAACTCCCCGCTAGTCAAAATACAATTAACAGGATATACACCCAAAACACACAATTTGGGGTTCAAAGGGATCAAAGTAGAGGTAATCTGTGAGATATAATGTATCACCTGTCTCCAAAATTTCTGAATTTCGTCACATTCCCATAAACAATGTAACAAGGTACCTTGATATTCACTGCACTTGAAACAAAGATCTGGAATCTGAGGGTTAAATCTGTTCAATTTTACCGGGGTAGTGTATAGTCTCATTATCCATTTGTATTGGATCAGGCGCAATCGGGTATTGATGGTCTGTGATTGGGCCTCGGAGCATATAGTGCCCCATTCTTCCTGTGATATTTCTTCGTTTAAATCTTGTATCCAGTCCTGTCTCCTTCTCTCTGAATTATCTTTATTGTTATTTACCAAAATTTTATATATTTGGGCAACCCGCCCCTTACCGAAACAGTTCTGCATAGAAAATGATTCTAGTATGGAAAATTGAGGTTGTTGCACTGAGTTATTTAGGCGAGACAAAATAAAACTCCTAAGCTGCAAGTACTTAAAGAAGTGTTTGTTTGGGAAATTGAACTTTGCCTTTAGATCGTCAAATGATGACAAAGTATTGTCTTTATAGAGGTCCAAAAGCTTAGTTACACCCTTTTTTAGCCAACTTTTAAATCCCAAATCATTTTTGGCAGGGCTAAAAAGGTCATTGCCCCAGATCGGAGAAAAACAAGATAACACTGGCAAGTCATCTAGATATTTGTGTACCTCATACCAGACCCCAATAGTGTTTTTCACAAAGGGATTGATTGTTTTTTTCAACAGGGTTTTCAAGGGGGCAGAGTATATAAAGCTGTTGAGGGTCAATTCACTCGAGGCCAAAAGCTCAATATGCAGCCAGGGCAAATCTATTTCCTCTGAAAACTAGAACATGGTGGCCCTCAGTTGGGCCGCCCAGTAATACCATTGGAAATTAGGCAATTGTAATCCACCCCTGTCGTACGGCAAATATAAAAGAGATAATCTAAGTCTCGGCTTCCTGTTACTCCAAATAAAATTTGACATCAGCTTCCTGATTTTAGAAAAGAATGAGGGTGGCGGAGCTAAAGGGATTGATTGGAACAAATATAAAAACTTAGGCAAAATTGTCATTTTTATCACATTAATCCTACCCAGTAGAGAGAGAGGTAAGGTCATCCATCTTGTAAAGCTTTCTGAAACTGAGGCTAACATGGGTTCATAATTTGTTGAACTAATGTTAACTATCTTTGGGGTTATTTTGATACCCAAATAATTAAAATAGTCTAATGCATTTATGAAAGGGTGAGGTATCAAAGGATTATTTCTCTCTTTTTCATTTAAGAACATAATTGAAGATTTATCTTTGTTGACCTTAAACCCAGAGAAGACACCAAATTCCCTCAACAGCTCCAAAAGGGATGGTATTGATTTTCTCAAATCCGAAAGAAATACTATAGCGTCATCTGCAAACAATGCAATTCGATGTTCCAGGCCTCCAGTGTTGATACCACATATCATGGGATGAGTTCGGATTGCTATCGCCAATGGCTCCAACGCTATCACAAAAAGCAGCGGTGAAAGCGGAGAGCCCAGTCTTGTGCCACGAGACAATCCGAATGGATGTGAAGTTATGTAATTAGTGCAAACTTCAGCAGTAGAATCAGAAAACAGAATGTCCACCCATTTACAAAAATAGTCACCAAATCCAAAACGTCTAAGTACTTCTAGCAGATATGGCCACTCGACTCTGTCGAATGCCTTTTCAGCGTCGAGTGAAAGAATGGCCATATCTGCGGACCCTTCATGAGCATGAATTATATTAAGCACTCTCCTCACATTATGAAAACCCTGACGGTTCTTCACAAAGCCATTTTGGTCAGCATGTATAATGAAAGGTAGGACTCTCTCAAGTCTCATAGACAGAGCCTTTGCTATAATGATCGCATCAGAGTTCATCAAAGAAATTGGTCGATGTGATCCACATTCAGTCGGCGGCTTGCCTGGTTTCAAAATTAGAGTAATCAGTGCATTTTGTAGTGACTGAGGGAGGTGACCACCTTCAAAGGCTTCTGTATACATTTCTAACAAAGGGGCTATTAGTTTGTCTTTAAATATTTTGTATATGTCGATTGGCAGTCCGTCCGGTCCTGCAGCTTTTCCACCTTTCATATTACAAATGGCAGCATTAATATCTGTAGCATCCAATTTTTTGTCTAATTCCAGTTTTGTCTCTTCCGAAATAGAAGGAATTTCTAGGTTATCCAGAAAGATATTTTGGTTTATAGAATTTGCTGGATATTCCGATTGATATAATTTGTTGTAAAACGAAACAAAAGTTTGATTTATTTCCCGTGGAATATTTGTAATGTCACCTTTCTCATTTGTAATTGCATTTATAGTTTTCTCTGTATCAAGTTTTTTTATTTGCCATGCAAGCAGCCTACTGGGTTTTTTCCCCTTGTTTATAAGTTTAAGTCTTAATAGACTACCTTCTGCTTTTTGTGTGGAGAGTACTTCATATTCAGCCTTAAGGGCTAGTAATTTCTGTTTAGTTGCCGCTGAATTGTCTAGATCCACCTCCCTCTCCAATTTCCTAATTTCTGAGTCCAATTCTGCCATTTTTTGTTTAAACTTATTAAATTTTGAGCAGGTGAAACTAATCATCAGACCTCGGATATATGCTTTAAAGGCCTCCCATCTGATGATCGCTGAAGTCTGATTTGTATTAACAGTAAAATATACATCTATGTGTTCACCCACATATTGAATAAACTCTGAGTTCTGTAACCACCTAGGGTGCAAGCGCCACCTGGTGGCCCTTCTGGGTAGCTGGGCACCACTGTAAAATAATGACGTGGGAGAATGGTCTGACAGAGCAGCGCTATCATACTGACAACCTGAAATATTGGGTAGTAGGGATCTGGAAACTAAAAAATAATCTATACGAGATTGGGTTTTAAATGATGATGAAAAACATGAAAATTCCCTTTTTGTTGGGTTTAGCACTCTCCAAGGGTCACAGAGATTCAGTTCGTTTATAAAATACAGAATACATTACACAGTTGGTATTGACCACTTGGTTCACAATCATTATCAAAAGAAACAAAAGGAAAACATCAGCATTTCATAACCTAGCTGTTACCGTATTATAATCGTGTAATGTGGGGGAAAAAATTGCTGAGAATAAAAAACCTGCACATTTTTGTATAATTATAAGAAAAAGGAAAAACATAAACAAACAAAACAAAAACAAAACTAGACTAAATTAAATGATGACAGACCGAAAGTGGGATAACGCAAAAACAATGATGAACCAAAACGGGATGTATGGGCTTGTAACAACAGTCGTATTCACCTGTAGGGAGACTAAACAGCAATATCGTCTGAGTGTTGATAAGTGTGTATAAGACATCTAAGACCAGGCAAAAAGGGAGATTTACAAGTGATTTAGTTTCTAGGATGTGACTGTGACATTTGTACATAGGAGCAGCTTGTTTAAAAATGTTTCCAAATCCTTATTGCCCAGTACTGTCAGGAGCGGAGGGTCCTTAATGAGTGATAGCTCGATGTCTTTCCACCTGGCATGGTAGTCTTGGTTACACAGATTTATCAATGGCCTAACTTGAGCTGAGAGGAAGTAGTCCTTTAAATTTGGTACAGCCATACCTGCTCTCTCTTTCGATAATTGTAATGTTTTGAACCGTACCCTGGGTTTTTTTCCCTGCCATATGTACCTAGAAATAATGTTATCCCACTCAGAGAATTGTTTTGTGGATATTTCCACCGGAAGAGCCTGGAACAAAAAGAGGAGTCTCGGAAGTACATTCATTTTTATGGTCTCCACCCTTTGAGTAAAGCTCATAAAAGGGTTGGAGTTCCACCTTTGTATATCCAGTTTTATTCTGGTAAGGAGGGGGTCATAGTTGATCTTTGCTAATGTAGAAATGTCTTTAGGAAACAGTACACCAGGATATTTCATTGCATCCTGATCCCAATTCAGATGATATCTGTCCTGAGGCTGTTTAGATGGAGTATAATTTTGTGTTAAGATTTGGGTTTTCTGAATATTTAGTTTATATCCCGCATATTTACCAAAACTATCCAAAAGTTTAAATAATTCAGGAAATGAATGAGCGGGGTCTTTGAGGTATAATAATACATCATCTGCGTATAATGCAATTTTGCGTTGTTCCCCATTTATAGTAATACCTTTGATATTGTCAGATTGCCTAATCCATTGAGCGAGTGGTTCGATATAAAGTGCGAAAAGGAGTGGTGATAATCCGCATCCTTGTCTAGTGCCCCGTTCTAATTTAATATTGTCTGAAAGGTACCCGTTTATTTTAATGCGGGCAGTTGGGTTATTGTATAGAGTATTAATTCCCTTTATGAATCTTTTATGAAACCCAAATCTCTCAAGAGTCTTATATAAGAACTTCCAACTCACCGAGTCAAACGCCTTCTCTGCATCTAGGCTCACCAATAAGGCCTGTAACTTATGTTTTTGTATATGGCTCAAGATATGTAATGAGCGTCTAATATTATCATGAGTTTGTCTCTGGGAAATGAAGCCTGTTTGGTCTGTGTGGATAAGGTGGGGTAGGACCTCTTCAACTCTCTTAGCAAGAATTGATGTATACAGTTTATAGTCAGTATTCAGGACAGAGATTGGTCTATATGATCCACAATCCAATCTGTCTTTTCCCTCCTTCGGTATGACAGAGATTGTAGCTTCTCTCCAAGTTGGCGGGGTTTTTCCTTCTTTTAAAGCTGTATTAAATATGTTAAGAAGACTTGGTATTAACTCGGTCCTGAAGGTCTTGTACCATCCAGGAGGAAACCCATCAGGCCCTGGCGATTTATTTGTTTTTAACCTTGAAATCGCACTGTTCAGCTCCTCCCTTGTTATTTCAGCTGTTAATTTTCTGTTTCTATCTTCTGATAGGGTGGGTAAATTAAGGGATGATAAGAACTGCTCAATCTGTTGTTCGTCTAATAATTGTGGTTGTGAGTATAGTTGTTTATAGTAATTTTGAAACGCCATTTGTATTTCATTTTGCTTATGTAGCAAGGCTTTGGAGTGTGGATCCCTAATTTTGTAGATTGTGTTATCTGACTGTTGTTTTTGCAATTTCCTTGCCAGTAGTTTAGCAAATTTTGATCCAGATTCATAATACTTTTGTTTTGTATAAATCATCTTTTTTTGTATTTCTTGTGAGTATAGAACATTAATTTCATTCCTAATTTCTTTCAATTTTGAGTTGAGGTTAGGGTTTGGTCCCTTCTTGTGTTTTGTCTCGAGTTCTTTTAATTCTTTATTTAGTTCTGATAATCTTAATTGTCTTTGTTTTTTTTTGGTAAGCACAAAAGGATATTGTTTTCCCTCTGGTAACGGCTTTTAGTGCATCCCATACAATTTCTGGGCCAACCTCCCCATTATTGTTTTCTTCCATGTAATATTTGATTTCTTCTTTAATTTTTGTTTTGAATTGTTCATTATTTAGAACACTTGAATTTAACCTCCATAGTGTATTTCCCGGATTATTATTTATTTGCAGCGTCAATGAGAGAGGTGCGTGGTCCGATAAGTCGACATTACCTATCTCGCAGTGATGAATTCTATGGCGATCTCTTTTGAAGATAAAGAAATAATCGATTCTGGAATAGACAGCATGCAGATGAGAGTAATGTGTGTAATCTCGGCCTGTTGGGTGGAAGTCTCTCCAAAGATCTATCACTCCCAGCTCTGACATAAGAATCTTAAGTTTCCTGTGTAAGGGGGTTTGGATAGAATCTTTGGAGCCGTCTAGTCTGGGGTTGAGGCGTATGTTCCAGTCTCCTCCACATATAAGTATACCTGTTGCCTCCGTCATTAAGTCAAAGAGTTTTCTGTAAAAATTTAAATCGCTACCAGGGGGTGCATAAACATTAAATAAGGTTATTTGGACCCCTTCTATCTTGCCTGAGACCAGTGAATATCTTCCCTCTTTGTCCTTTATCTCTGAAATTTTTTCAAATTTAACTCTATGAGATAGTAGAATAGCTACCCCTCTCTTATGGCCTAGTTTGCAAGATGAGTAATACACCTGAGAGAACCCCATTCTTTTCAGCTTTTCATGTTCTACTGAATTAAGGTGTGTTTCCTGTAAAAACACAACATGTGCATTCTCCTTTTTCATTTTACTCAATATCTTGCTTCTCTTTATTGGGTTCAAGACTCCATTTATATTAAATGAAACTATTTTAATATTATGATTAGTCATAGTCTTCTACTTGTGTTTCATATGACTGAGTTCTCCCTACACCATGACTAGCTTTTAAAACAACATACATCTCCAAGACTCTCGTGAACTTCGAGAGATGAACATAGTACAATGAGAACAATAACACAAAACTTAACCAAATGTATTCCTTAGGGTTTTTTGCTTCCAATGTTGAGGCTCTTTCTGTATGAGCCTCTGAGGGGCTCAAGATGTCAGAGCGCCCATGAAGGGATGTCCAGCTCTTTGTAAAGAGTTGGGCCCTTTGAGATGACTGCATAGCTCGTACAGTCATAGCTGAAGAATTTCTGTGTACCGACCATTTTACACCGTTTTTTTTTTTTAAATAAGAAGTAGGAGTGTTAAAGCTTCAAATTAAATGAGAGGACCATATGGCTTCAAATGTCAATGCAGTCAAAATCAGCTTAACCCTTAGAGATTTTAAATCTCAAATGGTATGAAATTAGATCAACTGGTCCATAAACATAATAAAATAAAATGTAAACCGGGACAGACTTATCTGCATCCTTCACTCGGTCAGGTGAATGATTGTCCCTCACTCTGGAGGAGGATTCCGTCTGTACTCCTGGAGTTTCTCTTTAAACTGCGTCTGGGAGGCTTTTTTCTTTTGCGGTGCTCTATCAGGGGTGTTCATGGCCCGACGGCGCCCTGCCACTTGCCATGCAGATAAGAGTTCAGTCTCTTGTTGATCCGGGCTGTCCGGAGCAGGTATGATGGTGATGGGGAATCCACGTGAAGCCATGTCCTCCGTCGCCTCAGTTGCGCTCTGATACAGGCGGGTGCCGTCGTTGTAAAAGACTCGCAGTCTCTCTGGATAAGGAGTCTGGAACTTGATTTTCCTTTCTTTTAGTATTTTCTTTGCTTCCGTGTATTCCACACGTCTCTTAAGGACCGCTGATGGGTAATCGTGATCCACGTAGAAGCGGGTGTTGTTGTGGAAAACCTCTCTTTTTTGCCAGGCTTTCCGGATCACCTCTTCTTTTACTCTGTAACTCGCGAACTTGGCAATGATAGACCGGGGCTTTGCTTGGGGGTCAGTGGGTTTAGGAACCGGAGCCCTATGTGCTCTCTCAATTTTAAGCTCTGTGCCTGGCGGAAAACCCAGCGACTCTTTCAGTAAATTTTCCAGGAAAAGGGAGACGTTGTCCCCCTCCGCGTCTTCGGGTATACCATATATTCGGATATTGTCTCTGCGAGCCCGTCCTTCTTGGTCTATCAGTTTAGCCTCCATGTTAGCCTGGCGCTGTGAGAGCCGTTTCACAAGCGTTGACATCGCTTGTAATGCTGTTTCTGTTTCGTCGATACAGGTCTCAGCATCCACCAGTCTGTCGTTCGTCTTGTGCAGTTCTTGTTTTATCTCTGTGAGGTGGTGTTTATTATCTCGCCTGAAGTCTCGCAATTCGTTCAGTATGCCCCGTAGGCTAGCATCCTCTTCCCCGTCCTCGCTCATCGCACATGTCAGGGAGCTACTTCGGCTATCAACATTTTGTGGGATAAATTCACCAGTATTTCCTGTCGTGGTCATATTTTTCCAACTTCTTGTGCTAACCCTGTTCATCATCTCGTTTACAAAGCACTCACATTTGGGTTATCAGGGTTAATTCGTGAAACCGTCGGGGAGCACAGAGATTAAGCTGCCATCTTCGTTGCGACCCGGAAGCCGTTCATGTTTTGGGGTATTTCTGCCTTAATTGACAGCTGATGGTGGAGAAGTAGACAGGAAACAAGGGGGAGAGAGAGGGGTATGAAATGTACCAAAGGTCTCCAGTCAGAGTTGAATCAGGGACGTTGTGGTTATGTGGTGCTGTAACCATTCAGCTACCACGGTGCTCTGATCTTCTTTATTTTCTGATATCATGCATTGCTGTCCACCACAGTGTCATTCTTCATGTTACAGAGGTCTGTCTGTATTACTGGTTTTTATGTTGTTTGTCTGAAACTTTCTGTTGCTGCCTGTCTTGGCCAGGACACTCCTGCAAAAGACAAGTTTAATCTTAATGAGGTTTTCCTGCTAAAATAAAGATTCAGTAGAAAACAGAAACATTCTACCACAAGATGGTGCCTGAATAAGACATTTTAAAATCATACAAATATCTTGAACTATTTTCTGTAGATAAAGACTTGAGTCAGGGTATGAATGTGCTCTCTCTCTTTATCAGTTGTTACTTTCAAATTCAGAAAAAGCTTTATTGGTATGAATGTCACTTTATTCTTTTACTGATGACTCTCTTGTTTCTGTTCAGAGCCTGTCAGGTTGGTGGGAGGAGCCAGTCGCTGTGCCGGTAGACTGGAGGTGAAACAGGGAGAGTGGAGACCAGTGAGTTACTCTGGCTGGACCGTGAAGGAAGCAGATCTAATATGTAGATATTTGGACTGTGGCTCTGCTGTTTCAACTAGAAGCAGAGAAGACTCAGACAGATCTGTATGGAGGATCAGATCTGACTGTCTTCAGTCTGGATCTGCACTGAGGGACTGTGTATCATCAGATTCCTCTTCCTCCATTGTGGAGCTCACCTGCTCAGGTAAGTCCATCAGTGACATCATCTCTGACAGTAATATTTTCCTTCCTCTGTCACAGTGATAGTTGGTGGTTTCCATTGGACTGAACTGTAAACTTATCCAGGACGACAGCATCCTAAAGGGTAGAGAAGTTAGCTTGTTCCTGGAGGCTCATTGATTCAAACTGAGACAATCTGCACCTTTAAGGATATTCACACTACAAGAGAAAGCAGTAGTAGCAGCAGTTTACAGTTACAATATACTGTATGTATATGGTATTTAATCATTTGTATGAACACAGTGTAAACAGAGCAGTTTGCTGCTTTCTGTCAGCTCAGTGTCAGAACCATGATCAGATGTACTGACTTCACACTAGGGATCAGTTTCATTAGGATTTCATCAATACTACTACTCTTATCAATACCTCTTATTGATCTGGTTCTTCATCAATACTCTTATCAGCTCTTTATCATTATATTAATATTATTACTATATTAAAATGATAGTTAATGAAAGTCATGAATCCACAACAGGACTATAATGTATTTATATTTTAGAGTTAAAAATACAGAGTTTGCTGACATCAACAACAATGTTTACAACAGTGTCACAATATGAACTCAATAATATCTCCATGGAAACAAGCAGAACCCAAAAGCAGGTTTTACCATCCAATAATCTCACTCCTTGTTTTCTTCAAGTACTGATAAAAGAACTGAGCTTAAACATACCTCAGGTTTTTAAGTGTTTAATACTGGTTCCAGTTCAGAAGCAGGTTTCAGGGGGCATCCCTACCTCAGACCAGTGTTAATAATTACAGTTCAATCAGGAAAGACCAGAGAATGAAGTAAAAGTAATTGTTTATGATACAGATGATATTCATGAGTAGGTATATTCAAAGCCACTCGGTGTTTGGACTCTGCAGGGAGAGTTTTAGAATCAAAGGACGTCTGTCCAGAGCAGCAGTAAGATAGTTCCCCCCCCCCCCCCCCATGGAGTTCAGACAGTGGTGGAGGCTGATGACTTCAATCAATCAATCTCAGGCCAAATCACAAGAATCATCTTGAGGCACTTTTCACATGGAGCAGGACTAGACTGTATTCTTTGATTCATTTGATCATGAGCAAGAACTTGGGTATGAATGTGCACTCTCTCTTTATTAGTTGTTACTTTCAAATTCAGAAAAAGCTTTATTGGTATGAATGTTGCAGTTAAATATTCCCAAAACTAATGATGGTCCTCTCTCTCTCCAGACTCTGTCAGGCTGGTGAATGGGACTAGTCTGTGTTCAGGCAGACTGGAGGTGAAGTCTGAGCAGTCGTGGTCCTCAGTGTGTGAAGCTGACTTTGACCAGCAGGATGCAGAGGTGGTCTGTAGGGAGCTTGGCTGTGGGGCTCCTTCAGTCCTCCAGGGGGCGCTCTATGGAGAAGTGGAGGCTCCAATGTGGACCAAAGAGTTCCAGTGTGGAGGCCATGAGTCTGCTCTCCTGGACTGTAGAAGATCAGACTCAGCTAGAAGAACCTGCTCACCTGGTAAAGCTGTTGGACTCACCTGCTCAGGTAGAAGAGGAGCTGCAGCTTTGATTTGTCTTCATTTCTGTTCTAATGAAACTCACTTTATTCTTTTACTGATGACTCTCTTGTTTCTGTTCTAATGAAACTCACTTTATTCTTTTACTGATGACTCTCTTGTTTCTGTTCAGAGCTCAGGTTGGTGGGAGGAGCCAGTCGCTGTGCAGGTACACTGGATATGAAACATGGAGAGTGGAGACCAGTGAGATACTATGGTTGGACCCTGAAGGAAGTAGATGTAATCTGTAGATATTTGGACTGTGGCTCTGCAGTTTCAACAAGAAGCAGAAATGAAGACTCAGACAGATCTGTATGGGAGATCAGATCTGACTGTGTTCAGTCTGGATCTGAGCTGATGGACTGTGTATCATCATATTCCTCTTCCTCCATCCTGGAGCTCACCTGCTCAGGTAAGTCCATCAGTGACATCATCTCTGACAGTAATATTTCCCTTCCTCTGTCACAGTGGTAGTTGGTGGTTTCCATTGGACTGAACTGTAAACTTATCCAGGACGACAGCATCCTAAAGGGTAGAGAAGTTAGCTTGTTCCTGGAGGCTCATTGATTCAAACTGAGACAATCTGCACCTTTAAGGATATTCACACTACAAGAGAAAGCAGCAGTAGTAGCAGTTTACAGTTACAATATACTGTATGTATATGGTATTTAATCATTTGTATGAACACAGTGTAAACAGAGCAGTTTGCTGCTCTCTGTCAGCTCAGTGTCAGAACCATGATCAGATGTACTGACTTCACACTAGGGATCAGTTTCATTAGGATTTCATCAATACTACTACTCTTATCAATACCTCTTATTGATCTGGTTCTCCAGTGATCAGCCAGAGGATGAGCACAGATTCTCTGAAATGCTGACTGGAGCTGCATCAGTGGGGATGATGGAAGTAGAGGAAGGAGAGACTGCAGCAGAATCAGAGGCTGAGGTCCCAAGTTCCCTGGAACAGGTGGTGTTGGTATGTGTAGGGCCGAAGATGATTGCATCCATCTGCGTTTCTGCCTCATACATTTTGTAGAGAGTAAACGTTCTTTGCTCCAATTTATAGAGCTTGTGGCAGAGACAGACACAGCTCTTACAGCTTGGTACGGAGTAAGTGAAGTCATGGCTGACTGTGCCCCACTTGCTTCTTTAGATCCAGACACCAGATGAATAAGATGGTTTGTGTAGATAAACTTCATTTTCTGAGATGACGTGGGTCTAAATGTATTTTGTGAGAAAAGTGGCTTGAAAAATGTAAAAAGTTAAATGTAAAAATCAATATATGGGAGAGCTTTTTGGCAGAACAGACAGTTCTCTGTAGTCTGAGCTGAGGTCTGATAGCATGAGCTGCTACTGCTGAAAGCAATAATCTGACAGAGGAAAACAGGAGGAGTCTAATTCAGATTAGCTGTAGCTTCATCCATTATTCTTCTGTGAACAGAGTTATGAGGGGCGTGGCTACCTAATAACAGAGAGACTCCTCCTTCTAAACTTCTACATCTTCTTTTATATGCTTTGGGGTATATCTTTTTTTTTTTTTTTTTTTCCAATTTTCTTTTTTTTATTGTTATCCACACAGAATACATTACACAGTTGGTATTGACCACTTGGTTCATAATCATTATCAAAAGAAACAAAAGGAAAACATCAGCATTTCATAACCTAGCTGTTACCGTATTATAATCGTGTAATGTGGGGGAAAAAATTGCTGAGAATAAAAAACCTGCACATTTTTGTATAATTATAAGAAAAAGGAAAAACATAAACAAACAAAACAAAAACAAAACTAGACTAAATTAAATGATGACAGACCGAAAGTGGGATAACGCAAAAACAATGATGAACCAAAACGGGATGTATGGGCTTGTAACAACAGTCGTATTCACCTGTAGGGAGACTAAACAGCAATATCGTCTGAGTGTTGATAAGTGTGTATAAGACGTCTAAGACCAGGCAAAAAGGGAGATTTACAAGTGATTTAGTTTCTAGGATGTGACTGTGACATTTGTACATAGGAGCAGCTTGTTTAAAAATGTTTCCAAATCCTTATTGCCCAGTACTGTCAGGAGCGGAGGGTCCTTAATGAGTGATAGCTCGATGTCTTTCCACCTGGCATGGTAGTCTTGGTTACACAGATTTATCAATGGCCTAACTTGAGCTGAGAGGAAGTAGTCCTTTAAATTTGGTACAGCCATACCTGCTCTCTCTTTCGATAATTGTAATGTTTTGAACCGTACCCTGGGTTTTTTTCCCTGCCATATGTACCTAGAAATAATGTTATCCCACTCAGAGAATTGTTTTGTGGATATTTCCACCGGAAGAGCCTGGAACAAAAAGAGGAGTCTCGGAAGTACATTCATTTTTATGGTCTCCACCCTTTGAGTAAAGCTCATAAAAGGGTTGGAGTTCCACCTTTGTATATCCAGTTTTATTCTGGTAAGGAGGGGGTCATAGTTGATCTTTGCTAATGTAGAAATGTCTTTAGGAAACAGTACACCAGGATATTTCATTGCATCCTGATCCCAATTCAGATGATATCTGTCCTGAGGCTGTTTAGATGGAGTATAATTTTGTGTTAAGATTTGGGTTTTCTGAATATTTAGTTTATATCCCGCATATTTACCAAAACTATCCAAAAGTTTAAATAATTCAGGAAATGAATGAGCGGGGTCTTTGAGGTATAATAATACATCATCTGCGTATAATGCAATTTTGCGTTGTTCCCCATTTATAGTAATACCTTTGATATTGTCAGATTGCCTAATCCATTGAGCGAGTGGTTCGATATAAAGTGCGAAAAGGAGTGGTGATAATCCGCATCCTTGTCTAGTGCCCCGTTCTAATTTAATATTGTCTGAAAGGTACCCGTTTATTTTAATGCGGGCAGTTGGGTTATTGTATAGAGTATTAATTCCCTTTATGAATCTTTTATGAAACCCAAATCTCTCAAGAGTCTTATATAAGAACTTCCAACTCACCGAGTCAAACGCCTTCTCTGCATCTAGGCTCACCAATAAGGCCTGTAACTTATGTTTTTGTATATGGCTCAAGATATGTAATGAGCGTCTAATATTATCATGAGTTTGTCTCTGGGAAATGAAGCCTGTTTGGTCTGTGTGGATAAGGTGGGGTAGGACCTCTTCAACTCTCTTAGCAAGAATTGATGTATACAGTTTATAGTCAGTATTCAGGACAGAGATTGGTCTATATGATCCACAATCCAATCTGTCTTTTCCCTCCTTCGGTATGACAGAGATTGTAGCTTCTCTCCAAGTTGGCGGGGTTTTTCCTTCCTTTAAAGCTGTATTAAATATGTTAAGAAGACTTGGTATTAACTCGGTCCTGAAGGTCTTGTACCATCCAGGAGGAAACCCATCAGGCCCTGGCGATGTATTTGTTTTTAACCTTGAAATCGCACTGTTCAGCTCCTCCCTTGTTATTTCAGCTGTTAATTTTCTGTTTCTATCTTCTGATAGGGTGGGTAAATTAAGGGATGATAAGAACTGCTCAATCTGTTGTTCGTCTAATAATTGTGGTTGTGAGTATAGTTGTTTATAGTAATTTTGAAACGCCATTTGTATTTCATTTTGCTTATGTAGCAAGGCTTTGGAGTGTGGATCCCTAATTTTGTAGATTGTGTTATCTGACTGTTGTTTTTGCAATTTCCTTGCCAGTAGTTTAGCAAATTTTGATCCAGATTCATAATACTTTTGTTTTGTATAAATCATCTTTCTTTGTATTTCTTGTGAGTATAGAACATTAATTTCATTCCTAATTTCTTTCAATTTTGAGTTGAGGTTAGGGTTTGGTCCCTTCTTGTGTTTTGTCTCGAGTTCTTTTAATTCTTTATTTAGTTCTGATAATCTTAATTGTCTTTGTTTTTTTTGGTAAGCACAAAAGGATATTGTTTTCCCTCTGGTAACGGCTTTTAGTGCATCCCATACAATTTCTGGGCCAACCTCCCCATTATTGTTTTCTTCCATGTAATATTTGATTTCTTCTTTAATTTTTGTTTTGAATTGTTCATTATTTAGAACACTTGAATTTAACCTCCATAGTGTATTTCCCGGATTATTATTTATTTGCAGCGTCAATGAGAGAGGTGCGTGGTCCGATAAGTCGACATTACCTATCTCGCAGTGATGAATTCTATGGCGATCTCTTTTGAAGATAAAGAAATAATCGATTCTGGAATAGACAGCATGCAGATGAGAGTAATGTGTGTAATCTCGGCCTGTTGGGTGGAAGTCTCTCCAAAGATCTATCACTCCCAGCTCTGACATAAGAATCTTAAGTTTCCTGTGTAAGGGGGTTTGGATAGAATCTTTGGAGCCGTCTAGTCTGGGGTTGAGGCGTATGTTCCAGTCTCCTCCACATATAAGTATACCTGTTGCCTCCGTCATTAAGTCAAAGAGTTTTCTGTAAAAATTTAAATCGCTACCAGGGGGTGCATAAACATTAAATAAGGTTATTTGGACCCCTTCTATCTTGCCTGAGACCAGTGAATATCTTCCCTCTTTGTCCTTTATCTCTGAAATTTTTTCAAATTTAACTCTATGAGATAGTAGAATAGCTACCCCTCTCTTATGGCCTAGTTTGCAAGATGAGTAATACACCTGAGAGAACCCCATTCTTTTCAGCTTTTCATGTTCTACTGAATTAAGGTATGTTTCCTGTAAAAACACAACATGTGCATTCTCCTTTTTCATTTTACTCAATATCTTGCTTCTCTTTATTGGGTTCAAGACTCCATTTATATTAAATGAAACTATTTTAATATTATGATTAGCCATAGTCTTCTACTTGTGTTTCATATGACTGAGTTCTCCCTACACCATGACTAGCTTTTAAAACAACATACATCTCCAAGACTCTCGTGAACTTCGAGAGATGAACATAGTACAATGAGAACAATAACACAAAACTTAACCAAATGTATTCCTTAGGGTTTTTTGCTTCCAATGTTGAGGCTCTTTCTGTATGAGCCTCTGAGGGGCTCAAGATGTCAGAGCGCCCGTGAAGGGATGTCCAGCTCTTTGTAAAGAGTTGGGCCCTTTGAGATGACTGCATAGCTCGTACAGTCATAGCTGACGAATTTCTGTGTACCGACCATTTTACACCGTTTTTTTTTTTTAAATAAGAAGTAGGAGTGTTAAAGCTTCAAATTAAATGAGAGGACCATATGGCTTCAAATGTCAATGCAGTCAAAATCAGCTTAACCCTTAGAGATTTTAAATCTCAAATGGCATGAAATTAGATCAACTGGTCCATAAACATAATAAAATAAAATGTAAACCGGGACAGACTTATCTGCATCCTTCACTCGGTCAGGTGAATGATTGTCCCTCACTCTGGAGGAGGATTCCGTCTGTACTCCTGGAGTTTCTCTTTAAACTGCGTCTGGGAGGCTTTTTTCTTTTGCGGTGCTCTATCAGGGGTGTTCATGGCCCGACGGCGCCCTGCCACTTGCCATGCAGATAAGAGTTCAGTCTCTTGTTGATCCGGGCTGTCCGGAGCAGGTATGATGGTGATGGGGAATCCACGTGAAGCCATGTCCTCCGTCGCCTCAGTTGCGCTCTGATACAGGCGGGTGCCGTCGTTGTAAAAGACTCGCAGTCTCTCTGGATAAGGAGTCTGGAACTTGATTTTCCTTTCTTTTAGTATTTTCTTTGCTTCCGTGTATTCCACACGTCTCTTAAGGACCGCTGATGGGTAATCGTGATCCACGTAGAAGCGGGTGTTGTTGTGGAAAACCTCTCTTTTTTGCCAGGCTTTCCGGATCACCTCTTCTTTTACTCTGTAACTCGCGAACTTGGCAATGATAGACCGGGGCTTTGCTTGGGGGTCAGTGGGTTTAGGAACCGGAGCCCTATGTGCTCTCTCAATTTTAAGCTCTGTGCCTGGTGGAAAACCCAGCGACTCTTTCAGTAAATTTTCCAGGAAAAGGGAGACGTTGTCCCCCTCCGCGTCTTCGGGTATACCATATATTCGGATATTGTCTCTGCGAGCCCGTCCTTCTTGGTCTATCAGTTTAGCCTCCATGTTAGCCTGGCGCTGTGAGAGCCGTTTCACAAGCGTTGACATCGCTTGTAATGCTGTTTCTGTTTCGTCGATACAGGTCTCAGCTTCCACCAGTCTGTCGTTCGTCTTGTGCAGTTCTTGTTTTATCTCTGTGAGGTGGTGTGTATTATCTTGCCTGAAGTCTCGCAGTTCGTTCAGTATGCCCCGTAGGCTAGCATCCTCTTCCCCGTCCTCGCTCATCGCACATGTCAGGGAGCTACTTCGGCTATCAACATTTTGTGGGATAAATTCACCAGTATTTCCTGTCGTGGTCATATTTTTCCAACTTCTTGTGCTAACCCTGTTCATCATCTCGTTTACAAAGCACTCACATTTGGGTTATCAGGGTTAATTCGTGAAACCGTCGGGGAGCACAGAGATTAAGCTGCCATCTTCGTTGCGACCCGGAAGCCGTTCATGTTTTGGGGTATTTCTGCCTTAATTGACAGCTGATGGTGGAGAAGTAGACAGGAAACAAGGGGGAGAGAGAGGGGTATGAAATGTACCAAAGGTCTCCAGTCAGAGTTGAATCAGGGACGTTGTGGTTATGTGGTGCTGTAACCATTCAGCTACCACGGTGCTCTGATCTTCTTTATTTTCTGATATCATGCATTGCTGTCCACCACAGTGTCATTCTTCATGTTACAGAGGTCTGTCTGTATTACTGGTTTTTATGTTGTTTGTCTGAAACTTTCTGTTGCTGCCTGTCTTGGCCAGGACACTCCTGCAAAAGACAAGTTTAATCTTAATGAGGTTTTCCTGCTGAAATAAAGATTCAGTAGAAAACAGAAACCTTCTACCACAAGGTGGTGCCTGAATAAGACATTTTAAAATCATACAAATATCTTGAACTACTTTCTGTAGATAAAGACTTGAGTCAGGGTATGAATGTGCTCTCTCTCTTTATCAGTTGTTACTTTCAAATTCAGAAAAAGCTTTATTGGTATGAATGTCACTTTATTCTTTTACTGATGACTCTCTTGTTTCTGTTCAGAGACTGTCAGGTTGGTGGGAGGAGCCAGTCGCTGTGCCGGTAGACTGGAGGTGAAACAGGGAGAGTGGAGACCAGTGAGTTACTCTGGCTGGACCGTGAAGGAAGCAGATGTAATATGTAGATATTTGGACTGTGGCTCTGCTGTTTCAACAAGAAGCAGAGAAGACTCAGACAGATCTGTATGGAGGATCAGATCTGACTGTCTTCAGTCTGGATCTGATCTGAGGGACTGTGTATCATCAGGTTACTCTTCCTACATTGTGGAGCTCACCTGCTCAGGTAAGTCCATCAGTGACATCATCTCTGACAGTAATGTTTTCCTTCCTCTGTCACAGTGATAGTTGGTGGTTTCCATTGGACTGAACTGTAAACTTATCCAGAACGACAGCATCCTAAAGGGTAGAGAAGTTAGCTTGTTCCTGGAGGCTCATTGATTCAAACTGAGACAATCTGCACCTTTAAGGATATTCACACTACAAGAGAAAGCAGCAGTAGTAGCAGTTTACAGTTACAATATACTGTATGTATATGGTATTTAATCATTTGTATGAACACAGTGTAAACAGAGCAGTTTGCTGCTCTCTGTCAGCTCAGTGTCAGAACCATGATCAGATGTACTGACTTCACACTAGGGATCAGTTTCATTAGGATTTCATCAATACTACTACTCTTATCAATACCACTTATTGATCTGGTTCTTCATCAATACTCTTATCAGCTCTTCATCATTATAGTAATATTATTACTATATTAAAATGATAATGAATGAACATCATGAATACAGAACAGGACTATAATGTATTTATATTTTAGAGTTAAAAATACAGAGTTTGCTGACATCAACAACAATGTTTACAACAGTGTCACAATATGAACTCAATAATATCTCCATGGAAACAAGCAGAACCCAAAACCAGGTTTTACCATCCAATAATCTCACTCCTTGTTTTCTTCAAGTACTGATAAAAGAACTGAGCTTAAAAATACCTCAGGTTTTTAAGTGTTTAATACTGGTTCCAGTTCAGAAGCAGGTTTCAGGGGGCATCCCTACCTCAGACCAGTGTTAATAATTACAGTTCAATCAGGAAAGACCAGAAAATGAAGTAAAAGTAATTGTTTATGATACAGATGATACTCATGAGTAGGTATATTCAAAGCCACTCGGTGTTTGGACTCTGCATGGAGAGTTTTAGAATCAAGGGACGTCTGTCCCGAGCAGCAGTAAGATAGTTCCCCCCATGGAGTTCAGACAGTGGTGGAGGCTGATGACTTCAATCAATCTCAGGCCAAATCACAAGAATCATCTTGAGGCACTTTTCACATGGAGCAGGACTAGACTGTATTCTTTGATTCATTTGATCATGAGCAAGCACTTGGGTATGAATGTGCTCTCTCTCTTTATCAGTTGTTACTTTCAAATTCAGAAAAAGCTTTATTGGTATGAATGTTGCAGTTAAATATTCCCAAAACTAATGATGGTCCTCTCTCTCTCCAGACTCTGTCAGGCTGGTGAATGGGACTAGTCTGTGTTCAGGCAGACTGGAGGTGAAGTCTGAGCAGTCGTGGTCCTCAGTGTGTGAAGCTGACTTTGACCAGCAGGATGCAGAGGTGGTCTGTAGGGAGCTTGGCTGTGGGGCTCCTTCAGTCCTCCAGGGGGCGCTCTATGGAGAAGTGGAGGCTCCAATGTGGACCAAAGAGTTCCAGTGTGGAGGCCATGAGTCTGCTCTCCTGGACTGTAGAAGATCAGACTCAGCTAGAAGAACCTGCTCACCTGGTAAAGCTGTTGGACTCACCTGCTCAGGTAGAAGAGGAGCTGCAGCTTTGATTTGTCTTCATTTCTGTTCTAATGAAACTCACTTTATTCTTTTACTGATGACTCTCTTGTTTCTGTTCAGAGCTCAGGTTGGTGGGAGGAGCCAGTCACTGTGCAGGTACACTGGATATGAAACATGGAGAGTGGAGACCAGTGAGTTACTCTGACTGGACCCTGAAGGTAGCAGATGTAATCTGTAGATATTTGGACTGTGGCTCTGCTGTTTCAACAAGAAGCAGAAATGAAGACTCAGACAGATCTGTATGGGAGATCAGATCTGACTGTGTTCAGTCTGGATCTGAGCTGATGGACTGTGTATCATCATATTCCTCTTCCTCCATCCTGGAGCTCACCTGCTCAGGTAAGTCCATCAGTGACATCATCTCTGACAGTAATATTTTCCTTCCTCTGTCACAGTGATAGTTGGTGGTTTCCATTGGACTGAACTGTAAACTTATCCAGGACGACAGCATCCTAAAGGGTAGAGAAGTTAGCTTGTTCCTGGAGGCTCATTGATTCAAACTGAGACAATCTGCACCTTTAAGGATATTCACACTACAAGAGAAAGCAGCAGTAGTAGCAGTTTACAGTTACAATATACTGTATGTATATGGTATTTAATCATTTGTATGAACACAGTGTAAACAGAGCAGTTTGCTGCTCTCTGTCAGCTCAGTGTCAGAACCATGATCAGATGTACTGACTTCACACTAGGGATCAGTTTCATTAGGATTTCATCAATACTACTGCTCTTATCAATACCACTTATTGATCCAGTTCTCCAGTGATCAGCCAGAGGATGAGCACAGATTCTCTGAAATGCTGACTGGAGCTGCATCAGTGGGGATGATGGAAGTAGAGGTTGGAGAGACTGCAGCAGAATCAGAGGCTGAGGTCCCAAGTTCCCTGGAACAGGTGGTGTTGGTATGTGCAGGGCCGAAGATGATTGCATCCATCTGCGTTTCTGCCTCATACATTTTGTAGAGAATAGAGATTCTTTGCTCCAATTTATAGAGCTTGTGGCAGAGACAGACACAGCTCTTACAGCCTGGTACGGAGTAAGTGAAGTCATGGCTGACTGTGCCCCACTTGCTTCTTTAGATCCAGACACCAGATGAATAAGATGGTTTGTCTAGATAAACTTTATTTTCTGAGATGACGTGGGTCTAAATGTATTTTGTGAGAAAAGTGGCTTGAAAAATGTAAAAAGTAAAATGTAAAACTCAATATATGGGAGAGCTTTATGGAGGAACAGACAGTTCTCTGTAGTCTGAGCTGAGGTCTGATAGCATGAGCTGCTACTGCTGAAAGCAATAATCTGACAGAGGAAAACAGGAGGAGTCTAATTCAGATTAGCTGGAGTTTCATCCATTATTCTACTGTGAACAGAGTTATGAGGGGCGTGACTACCTAATAACAGAGAGACTCCTCCTTCTAAACTTCTACATCTTCTTTTATATGCTTTGGGGTATATCTTTTTTTTTTTTTTTTTTTCCAATTTTCTTTTTTTAATTGTTATCCACACAGAATACATTACACAGTTGGTATTGACCACTTGGTTCATAATCATTATCAAAAGAAACAAAAGGAAAACATCAGCATTTCATAACCTAGCTGTTACCGTATTATAATCGTGTAATGTGGGGGAAAAAATTGCTGAGAATAAAAAACCTGCACATTTTTGTATAATTATAAGAAAAAGGAAAAACATAAACAAACAAAACAAAAACAAAACTAGACTAAATTAAATGATGACAGACCGAAAGTGGGATAACGCAAAAACAATGATGAACCAAAACGGGATGTATGGGCTTGTAACAACAGTCGTATTCACCTGTAGGGAGACTAAACAGCAATATCGTCTGAGTGTTGATAAGTGTGTATAAGACGTCTAAGACCAGGCAAAAAGGGAGATTTACAAGTGATTTAGTTTCTAGGATGTGACTGTGACATTTGTACATAGGAGCAGCTTGTTTAAAAATGTTTCCAAATCCTTATTGCCCAGTACTGTCAGGAGCGGAGGGTCCTTAATGAGTGATAGCTCGATGTCTTTCCACCTGGCATGGTAGTCTTGGTTACACAGATTTATCAATGGCCTAACTTGAGCTGAGAGGAAGTAGTCCTTTAAATTTGGTACAGCCATACCTGCTCTCTCTTTCGATAATTGTAATGTTTTGAACCGTACCCTGGGTTTTTTTCCCTGCCATATGTACCTAGAAATAATGTTATCCCACTCAGAGAATTGTTTTGTGGATATTTCCACCGGAAGAGCCTGGAACAAAAAGAGGAGTCTCGGAAGTACATTCATTTTTATGGTCTCCACCCTTTGAGTAAAGCTCATAAAAGGGTTGGAGTTCCACCTTTGTATATCCAGTTTTATTCTGGTAAGGAGGGGGTCATAGTTGATCTTTGCTAATGTAGAAATGTCTTTAGGAAACAGTACACCAAGATATTTCATTGCATCCTGATCCCAATTCAGATGATGATCCTGAGGCTGTTTAGATGGAGTATAATTTTGTGTTAAGATTTGGGTTTTCTGAATATTTAGTTTATATCCCACATATTTACCAAAACTATCCAAAAGTTTAAATAATTCAGGAAATGAATGAGCGGGGTCTTTGAGGTATAATAATACATCATCTGCGTATAATGCAATTTTGCGTTGTTCCCCATTTATAGTAATACCTTTGATATTGTCAGATTGCCTAATCCATTGAGCGAGTGGTTCGATATAAAGTGCGAAAAGGAGTGGTGATAATCCGCATCCTTGTCTAGTGCCCCGTTCTAATTTAATATTGTCTGAAAGGTACCCGTTTATTTTAATGCGGGCAGTTGGGTTATTGTATAGAGTATTAATTCCCTTTATGAATCTTTTATGAAACCCAAATCTCTCAAGAGTCTTATATAAGAACTTCCAACTCACCGAGTCAAACGCCTTCTCTGCATCTAGGCTCACCAATAAGGCCTGTAACTTATGTTTTTGTATATGGCTCAAGATATGTAATGAGCGTCTAATATTATCATGAGTTTGTCTCTGGGAAATGAAGCCTGTTTGGTCTGTGTGGATAAGGTGGGGTAGGACCTCTTCAACTCTCTTAGCAAGAATTGATGTATACAGTTTATAGTCAGTATTCAGGACAGAGATTGGTCTATATGATCCACAATCCAATCTGTCTTTTCCCTCCTTCGGTATGACAGAGATTGTAGCTTCTCTCCAAGTTGGCGGGGTTTTTCCTTCCTTTAAAGCTGTATTAAATATGTTAAGAAGACTTGGTATTAACTCGGTCCTAAAGGTCTTGTACCATCCAGGAGGAAACCCATCAGGCCCTGGTGATTTATTTGTTTTTAACCTTGAAATCGCACTGTTCAGCTCCTCCCTTGTTATTTCAGCTGTTAATTTTCTGTTTCTATCTTCTGATAGGGTGGGTAAATTAAGGGATGATAAGAACTGCTCAATCTGTTGTTCGTCTAATAATTGTGGTTGTGAGTATAGTTGTTTATAGTAATTTTGAAACGCCATTTGTATTTCATTTTGCTTATGTAGCAAGGCTTTGGAGTGTGGATCCCTAATTTTGTAGATTGTGTTATCTGACTGTTGTTTTTGCAATTTCCTTGCCAGTAGTTTAGCAAATTTTGATCCAGATTCATAATACTTTTGTTTTGTATAAATCATCTTTTTTTGTATTTCTTGTGAGTATAGAACATTAATTTCATTCCTAATTTCTTTCAATTTTGAGTTGAGGTTAGGGTTTGGTCCCTTCTTGTGTTTTGTCTCGAGTTCTTTTAATTCTTTATTTAGTTCTGATAATCTTAATTGTCTTTGTTTTTTTTTGGTAAGCACAAAAGGATATTGTTTTCCCTCTGGTAACGGCTTTTAGTGCATCCCATACAATTTCTGGGCCAACCTCCCCATTATTGTTTTCTTCCATGTAATATTTGATTTCTTCTTTAATTTTTGTTTTGAATTGTTCATTATTTAGAACACTTGAATTTAACCTCCATAGTGTATTTCCCGGATTATTATTTATTTGCAGCGTCAATGAGAGAGGTGCGTGGTCCGATAAGTCGACATTACCTATCTCGCAGTGCTGAATTCTATGGCGATCTCTTTTGAAGATAAAGAAATAATCGATTCTGGAATAGACAGCATGCAGATGAGAGTAATGTGTGTAATCTCGGCCTGTTGGGTGGAAGTCTCTCCAAAGATCTATCACTCCCAGCTCTGACATAAGAATCTTAAGTTTCCTGTGTAAGGGGGTTTGGATAGAATCTTTGGAGCCGTCTAGTCTGGGGTTGAGGCGTATGTTCCAGTCTCCTCCACATATAAGTATACCTGTTGCCTCCGTCATTAAGTCAAAGAGTTTTCTGTAAAAATTTAAATCGCTACCAGGGGGTGCATAAACATTAAATAAGGTTATTTGGACCCCTTCTATCTTGCCTGAGACCAGTGAATATCTTCCCTCTTTGTCCTTTATCTCTGAATTTTTTTCAAATTTAACTCTATGAGATAGTAGAATAGCTACCCCTCTCTTATGGCCTAGTTTGCAAGATGAGTAATACACCTGAGAGAACCCCATTCTTTTCAGCTTTTCATGTTCTACTGAATTAAGGTATGTTTCCTGTAAAAACACAACATGTGCATTCTCCTTTTTCATTTTACTCAATATCTTGCTTCTCTTTATTGGGTTCAAGACTCCATTTATATTAAATGAAACTATTTTAATATTATGATTAGCCATAGTCTTCTACTTGTGTTTCATATGACTGAGTTCTCCCTACACCATGACTAGCTTTTAAAACAACATACATCTCCAAGACTCTCGTGAACTTCGAGAGATGAACATAGTACAATGAGAACAATAACACAAAACTTAACCAAATGTATTCCTTAGGGTTTTTTGCTTCCAATGTTGAGGCTCTTTCTGTATGAGCCTCTGAGGGGCTCAAGATGTCAGAGCGCCCGTGAAGGGATGTCCAGCTCTTTGTAAAGAGTTGGGCCCTTTGAGATGACTGCATAGCTCGTACAGTCATAGCTGAAGAATTTCTGTGTACCGACCATTTTACACCGTTTTTTTTTTTGTTTTTTTTTAAAATAAGAAGTAGGAGTGTTAAAGCTTCAAATTAAATGAGAGGACCATATGGCTTCAAATGTCAATGCAGTCAAAATCAGCTTAACCCTTAGAGATTTTAAATCTCAAATGGCATGAAATTAGATCAACTGGTCCATAAACATAATAAAATAAAATGTAAACCGGGACAGACTTATCTGCATCCTTCACTCGGTCAGGTGAATGATTGTCCCTCACTCTGGAGGAGGATTCCGTCTGTACTCCTGGAGTTTCTCTTTAAACTGCGTCTGGGAGGCTTTTTTCTTTTGCGGTGCTCTATCAGGGGTGTTCATGGCCCGACGGCGCCCTGCCACTTGCCATGCAGATAAGAGTTCAGTCTCTTGTTGATCCGGGCTGTCCGGAGCAGGTATGATGGTGATGGGGAATCCACGTGAAGCCATGTCCTCCGTCGCCTCAGTTGCGCTCTGATACAGGCGGGTGCCGTCGTTGTAAAAGACTCGCAGTCTCTCTGGATAAGGAGTCTGGAACTTGATTTTCCTTTCTTTTAGTATTTTCTTTGCTTCCGTGTATTCCACACGTCTCTTAAGGACCGCTGATGGGTAATCGTGATCCACATAGAAGCGGGTGTTGTTGTGGAAAACCTCTCTTTTTTGCCAGGCTTTCCGGATCACCTCTTCTTTTACTCTGTAACTCGCGAACTTGGCAATGATAGACCGGGGCTTTGCTTGGGGGTCAGTGGGTTTAGGAACCGGAGCCCTATGTGCTCTCTCAATTTTAAGCTCTGTGCCTGGTGGAAAACCCAGCGACTCTTTCAGTAAATTTTCCAGGAAAAGGGAGACGTTGTCCCCCTCCGCGTCTTCGGGTATACCATATATTCGGATATTGTCTCTGCGAGCCCGTCCTTCTTGGTCTATCAGTTTAGCCTCCATGTTAGCCTGGCGCTGTGAGAGCCGTTTCACAAGCGTTGACATCGCTTGTAATGCTGTTTCTGTTTCGTCGATACAGGTCTCAGCATCCACCAGTCTGTCGTTCGTCTTGTGCAGTTCTTGTTTTATCTCTGTGAGGTGGTGTTTATTATCTCGCCTGAAGTCTCGCAATTCGTTCAGTATGCCCCGTAGGCTAGCATCCTCTTCCCCGTCCTCGCTCATCGCACATGTCAGGGAGCTACTTCGGCTATCAACATTTTGTGGGATAAATTCACCAGTATTTCCTGTCGTGGTCATATTTTTCCAACTTCTTGTGCTAACCCTGTTCATCATCTCGTTTACAAAGCACTCACATTTGGGTTATCAGGGTTAATTCGTGAAACCGTCGGGGAGCACAGAGATTAAGCTGCCATCTTCGTTGCGACCCGGAAGCCGTTCATGTTTTGGGGTATTTCTGCCTTAATTGACAGCTGATGGTGGAGAAGTAGACAGGAAACAAGGGGGAGAGAGAGGGGTATGAAATGTACCAAAGGTCTCCAGTCAGAGTTGAATCAGGGACGTTGTGGTTATGTGGTGCTGTAACCATTCAGCTACCACGGTGCTCTGATCTTCTTTATTTTCTGATATCATGCATTGCTGTCAACCACAGTGTCATTCTTCATGTTACAGAGGTCTGTCTGTATTACTGGTTTTTATGTTGTTTGTCTGAAACTTTCTGTTGCTGCCTGTCTTGGCCAGGACACTCCTGCAAAAGACAAGTTTAATCTTAATGAGGTTTTCCTGCTAAAATAAAGATTCAGTAGAAAACAGAAACATTCTACCACAAGATGGTGCCTGAATAAGACATTTTAAAATCATACAAATATCTTGAACTATTTTCTGTAGATAAAGACTTGAGTCAGGGAATGAATGTGCTCTCTCTCTTTATCAGTTGTTACTTTCAAATTCAGAAAAAGCTTTATTGGTATGAATGTCACTTTATTCTTTTACTGATGACTCTCTTGTTTCTGTTCTAATGAAACTCACTTTGTTCTTTTACTGATGACTCTCTTGTTTCTGTTCTAATGAAACTCACTTTATTCTTTTACTGATGACTCTCTTGTTTCTGTTCTAATGAAACTCACTTTATTCTTTTACTGATGACTCTCTTGTTTCTGTTCAGAGTTCAGGTTGGTGGGAGGAGCCAGTCGCTGTGCAGGTACACTGGAGGTGAAACAGGGAGAGTGGAGACCAGTGAGTTACTCTGGCTGGACTCTGAAGGAAGCAGATGTAACATGTAGATATTTGGACTGTGGCTCTGCTGTTTCAACAAGAAGCAGAAATGAAGCCTCAGACAGATCTGTATGGGAGATCAGATCTGACTGTCTTCTGTCTGGATCTGACCTGAGGGAATGTGTATCATCAGATTCCTCTTCCTCCATCGTGGAGCTCACCTGCTCAGGTAAGTCCATCAGTGACATCATCTCTGACAGTAATATTTTCCTTCCTCTGTCACAGTGATAGTTGGTGGTTTCCATTGGACTGAACTGTAAACTTATCCAGGACGACAGCATCCTAAAGGGTAGAGAAGTTAGCTTGTTCCTGGAGGCTCATTGATTCAAACTGAGACAATCTGCACCTTTAAGGATATTCACACTACAAGAGAAAGCAGCAGTAGTAGCAGTTTACAGTTACAATATACTGTATGTATATGGTATTTAATCATTTGTATGAACACAGTGTAAACAGAGCAGTTTGCTGCTCTCTGTCAGCTCAGTGTCAGAACCATGATCAGATGTACTGACTTCACACTAGGGATCAGTTTCATTAGGATTTCATCAATACTACTACTCTTATCAATACCACTTATTGATCTGGTTCTTTATCAATACTTTTATCAGCTCTTTATATTATACTAGTATTATTACTATATTAAAATGATAGTTAATGAAAGTCATGAATCCACAACAGGACTATAATGTATTTATATTTTAGAGTTAAAAATACAGAGTTTGCTGACATCAACAACAATGTTTACAACAGTGTCACAATATGAACTCAATAATATCTCCATGGAAACAAGCAGAACCCAAAACCAGGTTTTACCATCCAATAATCTCACTCCTTGTTTTCTTCAAGTACTGATAAAAGAACTGAGCTTAAACATACCTCAGGTTTTTAAGTGTTTAATACTGGTTCCAGTTCAGAAGCAGGTTTCAGGGGGCATCCCTACCTCAGACCAGTGTTAATAATTACAGTTCAATCAGGAAAGACCAGAGAATGAAGTAAAAGTAATTGTTTATGATACAGATGATATTCATGAGTAGGTATATTCAAAGCCACTCGGTGTTTGGACTCTGCATGGAGAGTTTTAGAATCAAAGGACGTCTGTCCCGAGCAGCAGTAAGATAGTTCCCCCCATGGAGTTCAGACAGTGGTGGAGGCTGATGACTTCAATCAATCAATCTCAGGCCAAATCACAAGAATCATCTTGAGGCACTTTTCACATGGAGCAGGACTAGACTGTATTCTTTGATTCATTTGATCATGAGCAAGAACTTGGGTATGAATGTGCTCTCTCTCTTTATTAGTTGTTACTTTCAAATTCAGAAAAAGCTTTATTGGTATGAATGTTGCAGTTAAATATTCCCCAAACTAATGATGGTCCTCTCTCTCTCCAGACTCTATCAGGCTGGTGAATGGGACTAGTCTGTGTTCAGGCAGACTGGAGGTGAAGTCTGAGCAGTCGTGGTCCTCAGTGTGTGAAGCTGACTTTGACCAGCAGGATGCAGAGGTGGTCTGTAGGGAGCTTGGCTGTGGGGCTCCTTCAGTCCTCCAGGGGGCGCTCTATGGAGAAGTGGAGGCTCCAATGTGGACCAAAGAGTTCCAGTGTGGAGGCAATGAGTCTGCTCTCCTGGACTGTAGAAGATCAGACTCAGCTAGAAGAACCTGCTCACCTGGTAAAGCTGTTGGACTCACCTGCTCAGGTAGAAGAGGAGCTGCAGCTTTGATTTGTCTTCATTTCTGTTCTAATGAAACTCACTTTATTCTTTTACTGATGACTCTTTTGTTTCTGTTCTAATGAAACTCACTTTATTCTTTTACTGATGACTCTCTTGTTTCTGTTCTAATGAAACTCACTTTATTCTTTTACTGATGACTCTCTTGTTTCTGTTCAGAGTTCAGGTTGGTGGGAGGAGCCAGTCGCTGTACAGGTACACTGGAGGTGAAACAGGGAGAGTGGAGACCAGTGAGTTACTCTGGCTGGACTCTGAAGGAAGCAGATGTAACATGTAGATATTTGGACTGTGGCTCTGCTGTTTCAACAAGAAGCAGAAATGAAGCCTCAGACAGATCTGTATGGGAGATCAGATCTGACTGTCTTCTGTCTGGATCTGACCTGAGGGAATGTGTATCATCAGATTCCTCTTCCTCCATCGTGGAGATCACCTGCTCAGGTAAGTCCATCAGTGACATCATCTCTGACAGTAATATTTCCCTTCCTCTGTCACAGTGATAGTTGGTGGTTTCCATTGGACTGAACTGTAAACTTATCCAGGACGACAGCATCCTAAAGGGTAGAGAAGTTAGCTTGTTCCTGGAGGCTCATTGATTCAAACTGAGACAATCTGCACCTTTAAGGATATTCACACTACAAGAGAAAGCAGCAGTAGTAGCAGTTTACAGTTACAATATACTGTATGTATATGGTATTTAATCATTTGTATGAACACAGTGTAAACAGAGCAGTTTGCTGCTCTCTGTCAGCTCAGTGTCAGAACCATGATCAGATGTACTGACTTCACACTAGGGATCAGTTTCATTAGGATTTTATCAATACTACTACTCTTATCAATACCACTTATTGATCTGGTTCTTCATCAATACTTTTATCAGCTCTTTATATTATACTAGTATTATTACTATATTAAAATGATAGTTAATGAAAGTCATGAATCCACAACAGGACTATAATGTATTTATATTTTAGAGTTAAAAATACAGAGTTTGCTGACATCAACAACAATGTTTACAACAGTGTCACAATATGAACTCAATAATATCTCCATGGAAACAAGCAGAACCCAAAACCAGGTTTTACCATCCAATAATCTCACTCCTTGTTTTCTTCAAGTACTGATAAAAGAACTGAGCTTAAAAATACCTCAGGTTTTTAAGTGTTTAATACTGGTTCCAGTTCAGAAGCAGGTTTCAGGGGGCATCCCTACCTCAGACCAGTGTTAATAATTACAGTTCAATCAGGAAAGACCAGAGAATGAAGTAAAAGTAATTGTTTATGATACAGATGATATTCATGAGTAGGTATATTCAAAGCCACTCGGTGTTTGGACTCTGCATGGAGAGTTTTAGAATCAAAGGACGTCTGTCCCGAGCAGCAGTAAGATAGTTCCCCCCATGGAGTTCAGACAGTGGTGGAGGCTGATGACTTCAATCAATCTCAGGCCAAATCACAAGAATCATCTTGAGGCACTTTTCACATGGAGCAGGACTAGACTGTATTCTTTGATTCATTTGATCATGAGCAAGCACTTGGGTATGAATGTGCTCTCTCTCTTTATCAGTTGTTACTTTCAAATTCAGAAAAAGCTTTATTGGTATGAATGTTGCAGTTAAATATTCCCAAAACTAATGATGGTCCTCTCTCTCTCCAGACTCTGTCAGGCTGGTGGATGGGACTAGTCTGTGTTCAGGCAGACTGGAGGTGAAGTCTGAGCAGTCGTGGTCCTCAGTGTGTGAAGCTGACTTTGACCAGCAGGATGCAGAGGTGGTGTGTAGGGAGCTTGGCTGTGGGGCTCCTTCAGTCCTCCAGGGGGCGCTCTATGGAGAAGTGGAGGCTCCAATGTGGACCAAAGAGTTCCAGTGTGGAGGCAATGAGTCTGCTCTCCTGGACTGTAGAAGATCAGACTCAGCTAGAAGAACCTGCTCACCTGGTAAAGCTGTTGGACTCACCTGCTCAGGTAGAAGAGGAGCTGCAGCTTTGATTTGTCTTCATTTCTGTTCTAATGAAACTCACTTTATTCTTTTACTGATGACTCTCTTGTTTCTGTTCTAATGAAACTCACTTTATTCTTTTACTGATGACTCTCTTGTTTCTGTTCAGAGCCTGTCAGGTTGGTGGGAGGAGCCAGTCGCTGTGCAGGTACACTGGAGGTGAAACAGGGAGAGTGGAGACCAGTGAGTTACTATGTCTGGACCGTGAAGGAAGCAGATGTAATATGTAGATATTTGGACTGTGGCTCTGCTGTTTCAACAAGAAGCAGAAATGAAGCCTCAGACAGATCTGTATGGAGCATCAGTTCTGACTGTCTTCATTCTGGATCTGCACTGAGGGACTGTGTATCATCAGATTCCTCTTCCTCCATTGTGGAGCTCACCTGCTCAGGTAAGTCCATCAGTGACATCATCTCTGACAGTAATATTTCCCTGCATCTGTCACAGTGATAGTTGGTGGTTTCCATTGGACTGAACTGTAAACTTATCCAGGACGACAGCATCCTAAAGGGTAGAGAAGTTAGCTTGTTCCTGGAGGCTCATTGATTCAAACTGAGACAATCTGCACCTTTAAGGATATTCACACTACAAGAGAAAGCAGCAGTAGTAGCAGTTTACAGTTACAATATACTGTATGTATATGGTATTTAATCATTTGTATGAACACAGTGTAAACAGAGCAGTTTGCTGCTCTCTGTCAGCTCAGTGTCAGAACCATGATCAGATGTTCTGACTTCACACTAGGGATCAGTTCAATAATTAAACACCCCGTTTAACAAATGCAGTGTGGCACATACATACACACACAAAAGAGAGGCGCTACACTTCAGCCAATCATCTCTGTGTATTTACAGACCTGCTGTTTCAGCCAATCATCTCTGTGTCTCCTACCATGGACGGGGTCTCCGGGGCCCAGCAGCAGGGGTTTCAGGTGCTCCGGGGCTCCATGGACGGGGTCTCCGGGGCCCAGCAGCAGGGGTTTCAGGTGCTCCGGGGCTCCAGTTTCACCATCAACTGCTCCGTCCAGCCGCAGTACCCAGGAGGCTCCTTCCAGCTCACCTTCAGCTCCTCCAACACAGTGTCCAAAACCCAGCCAGCTGTCAATCACTCTGCTGACTTCCTGTTTCCTGCTGCAGACCCCGCCCACCAAGGAAACTACAGCTGTGTTTATGGCGTCTATGTTTTTTCTCATAGCTTCTCCTCTGAGAGCCGTCTGCTCTCTCTCACTGTCACAGGTAAGCTGAAGCAGAGTGTGAAGCTCAGTCCAACTGAGACGTCACACTGACTTTGTTTCCATGTTTGATAAAAAGTCATGAGGCAGCCGGAGCGACCCAGCGACCTACAGAGAGCTGAGTCACAATCTGATGAAGGAGCTGTAAACTGTTTCCTTCCCGGCTTCTTTAACATTATTCAACCATAACAACTGTGTTGTAGTGGAAAGTAAAAGTGAAGCCAGATAAGCACTATAATGATAATAAACAGGGTTTACATGATGAACTCAGAGCTTCACCAGGATCACATCTGATTTAACTGCATGTAAAGATGTTGACTGTTAACAATCAGTTGAATCATTTTAAGCAGACAGGAGCTTTAAGGAGAGAATCAGCAGACTTTCATTCATTCTTTCAAAGCAGCTGTGAACACATGAGTGGTTTTTGTTGAACATCATCAGCATACAGAGAGGATCAGATGAACTTATTCTCTAAGAGCTGAATCAACAAGCTGCTTCAGACTTCACTGATTTTAGGAGATTTAACGTCATTAAAGTTTCTGTTTGATGGGAG
>JAJDFG010000430.1:122500-125000 GCA_021039105.1 Scomber colias | reverse complement strand
ATGAACAAAATGTACATAATATAATCTCATACAGCCAAGTAATTTAAAATAAAAAGTATAATAAAATCTACTCTCTAAATGATTTGAAGATTTATTTAATAATTTCATTACAGTGATGTTCCTGTCAGTGGAAAAAATGAAGTAGACTTTAATTAATAAGTTTAAATAAATATTATTTATCGTCCCGGCAGTAGCCTCGTGGCACTCAACATGTCCCTGGAAGGTTCTAGTTAGTTTATTTATTGTTGTGTCAAACTGATTCTCAGCAAGAAGAGGTTCAGAGAAAATGGAAAGTTACTGCAAAAAGAGAAGTTGTAGTTCATCAGCTTCCTGTTTTCACCCCCCCCCCCAATACCCCCCCCCCCTCCTCCACGCACACACTTCTTCTTCAAACCTTGAACTTCTGTGTCAACGTGTTTATTGTCACGTTCCCAGTATACTCTCCCAGTATACTCTCCCAGTATACGTGTTTAAACTGCTTTTCTCTCCCAGTATACTCTCCCAGTATACTCTCCCAGTATACATGTTTAAACTGCTTTACTCTCCCAGTATACTCTCCCAGTATACTCTCCCAGTATACATGTTTAAACTGCTTTTCTCTCCCAGTATACTCTCCCAGTATACGTGTTTAAACTGCTTCCTTCAGTCATAATGAAACTCTGACAGTGTTGGACTGATGGTCCGTCATGTTGTTCACATCTACCTACCCTAACCCTTCCTACCCTAACCCTTCCTACCCTAACCCTTCCTACCCTAACCCTAACCCTTCCTACCCTAACCCTTCCTACCCTAACCCTTCCTACCCTAACCCTAACCCTTCCTACCCTAACCCTAACCCTTCCTACCCTAACCCTTCCTACCCTAACCCTAACCCTTCCTACCCTAACCCTTCCTACCCTAACCCTAACCCTAACCCTACCCTAACCCTTCCTACCCTAACCCTTCCTACCCTAACCCTTCCTACCCTAACCCTTCCTACCCTAACCCTAACCCTTCCTACCCTAACCCTTCCTACCCTAACCCTCCTACCCTAACCCTAACCCTTCCTACCCTAACCCTTCCTACCCTAACCCTTCCTACCCTAACCCTAACCCTTCCTACCCTAACCCTTCCTACCCTAACCCTTCCTACCCTAACCCTTCCTACCCTAACCCTAACCCTTCCTACCCTAACCCTTCCTACCCTAACCCTAACCCTTCCTACCCTAACCCTAACCCTTCCTACCCTAACCCTTCCTACCCTAACCCTTCCTACCCTAACCCTTCCTACCCTAACCCTAACCCTTCCTACCCTAACCCTTCCTACCCTAACCCTTCCTACCCTAACCCTAACCCTTCCTACCCTAACCCTTCCTACCCTAACCCTTCCTACCCTAACCCTTCCTACCCTAACCCTAACCCTTCCTACCCTAACCCTTCCTACCCTAACCCTTCCTACCCTAACCCTTCCTACCCTAACCCTAACCCTTCCTACCCTAACCCTTCCTACCCTAACCCTAACCCTTCCTACCCTAACCCTTCCTACCCTCACCCTTCCTACCCTAACCCTTCCTACCCTAACCCTTCCTACCCTAACCCTAACCCTTCCTTCCCTAACCCTTCCTACCCTAACCCTAACCCTTCCTACCCTAACCCTTCCTACCCTAACCTTTCCTACCCTAACCCTTCCTACCCTAACCCTTCCTACCCTAACCCTAACCCTTCCTTCCCTAACCCTTCCTACCCTAACCCTAACCCTTCCTTCCCTAACCCTTCCTACCCTAACCCTAACCCTTCCTACCCTAACCCTTCCTACCCTAACCCTAACCCTTCCTACCCTAACCCTTCCTACCCTAACCCTTCCTACCCTAACCCTAATCCTTCCTACCCTAACCCTTCCTACCCTAACCCTTCCTACCCTAACCCTTCCTACCCTAACCCTTCCTACCCTAACCCTTCCTACCCTAACCCTAACCCTTCCTACCCTAACCCTTCCTACCCTAACCCTTCCTACCCTAACCCTTCCTACCCTAACCCTAACCTTTAACCTGTTAGTGGCTTCACTTTGTAGGCGTACCCTCATTATGGGTCACCCCATGTTGGGACCTCACTACAATGTGAACCAACAAATATAGGCGTGGAAGAGATTGCATTTGGTTATTAATAATAGTTAAAATATAATAATAGCTAACCCTAAAGGTAGGGGTTGTGTGTGGATACATGTGGGTGTGTTCAGGAGCACGGTGATTCAAGATGGCGGACTCCGTAAGGGGGTCTCCGCCAGCGGACAAGTTGAAGTTTCTAAAAGAAAGAAAAAGGGGGAAATGGGTATGGTGTCATCGTCTTCACTCAGCCATTGTTGGTTTGGAGGGACAGGGTTAGGGTTAGCTTGGTGAACAGGGACAAAGAGAGCAAAGCCAATTATGGACAAGAATGAAAGAGGGTTACCTGGGTTTGGATTCAGGTGTGGCAGCCCCCCCCCCCCCAGTCACCCTCCTCTCATTGGTTAGAGGGAGCTGATT
>JAJDFG010000430.1:60000-117500 GCA_021039105.1 Scomber colias | reverse complement strand
AGAGAAAATAATGTTTTTTGATACTTTCCACGAATGTGCATTGTTACCATATGGCAACAAATAACCAACTACCCCCCTAAAAATTACATTATTTAGGCCATTTTAAGTACTAAAAACACATTAAAACATTTTTATCACGTTCAATTAATAATTCAGGCAATAGATGGTTAAAGAACATATGATTATACTTTCTATTTATTGGCAATACAAAATGAAAGATGAAGTCAGGGGTACAAACGTTTCTTCTGTATGTTTAAAACGTGTGTTTCTGACTTCTGTCATTGTTGTTGCACTATGTGCGATTATTAACAGTTATATTATATATTAATATAATATAATCAATTAATATTAATATAATATTATTCTATGGCTCACCTGATGCATATTTACATCAGCAAAAGTCAGCATGGGTGTGGTTCAGTGTAGGTATCATGTGGATAAGGGTAAAATACAATGTTGGAAGTATTTGTCTGTACAGCTTCAATTTGTAATTAAAAACACTTAATGTTTCAGTCTACAGATGTAGAGTGATTATATTAAATAGTTTGAGTCCAAACATGATGAGGGGATGTTCTCAGTAGGTCTAATCAGACACACAGAAGTAGTTGAGTTTACCGTCACGGCAGACGGTATTTCTTGCCGACCTCACTCCTCCAATTTACGGAAAAGTTGCGGTGATTGGACAAAATTGCAAGGCCCGCACATACTCGTGCGGTTTGGTTGAATTTGCGTTAATTGTTGCGATCGCGACATCGTGAGTTCCTGGAGGGACTGTCTCATGTGTTGTCATCGTGAGCAGTAAGTCTCAGGATCTGAGGTCTAGGAGAAACATATGGCAGCATATCAGCATCCTATCAACATCCTGAGGAGAAATGCATGATTTACATACAGTTTTAAATTCTTAAAATATAGACTGGAGAAAAAGCTAGTGGCTTCTTGTTAGAAGTTAGAAAGAAAATACAAGTTCTAAAATTGCTTTAATTTAATTTATTGTCATGGGATAAATCAAAGATTTTGAAAACATATGATGCGTGCTAGATTAAAATGAGTAGCCGAACAGCTCATGAAAGTATTACCTAGTTTTAGTTTTACATTTGTAACAGTAGCATTAACTGGAAATGGTCTATGGAATTGGAGAGTAAGACTGCACTGTTGATGACCAATTTATTTTGGCGTATCTGCTTCAAAATGCAAAATGAAAATAGGATAAACAACTTTAGGGTCTAAAGCCTATCACACCCTGTCATTGTGCACATAATGTAGATGGTGTAGGGTTGTTGCCCTAGACCTCATGGTGTTCTACTAATCAGGGTCTGAAAAAGAATTGCAAATTAAAAATCCTAAAGGGCATAGCTTTAATATAGGTGGCAGTTTCCTGACCATATACCGACAGTTTCCCCGGCAGCTGACCATATACCGACAGTTTCCCTGGCAGCTGACCATATACCGACAGTTTCCCCGGCAGCTGACCATATACCGACAGTTTCCCTGACAGCTGACCATATACCGACAGTTTCCCCGGCAGCTGACCATATACCGACAGTTGACCCGGCAGCTGACCATATACCGACAGTTGACCTGGCAGCTGCCCATATACCGACAGTTTCCCCGGCAGCTGACCATATACCGACAGTTTCCCCGGCAGCTGACCATATACCGACAGTTTCCCTGGCAGCTGCCCATATACCGACAGTTTCCCTGGCAGCTGACCATATACCGACAGTTTCCCTGGCAGCTGACCATATACCGACAGTTTCCCTGGCAGCTGACCATATACCGACAGTCTCCCTGGCAGCTGACCATATACCGACAGTTTCCCTGGCAGCTGACCATATACCGACAGTCTCCCTGGCAGCTGACCATATACCGACAGTTGACCTGGCAGCTGACCATATACCGACAGTTTCCCTGGCAGCTGACCATATACCGACAGTCTCCCCGGCAGCTGACCATATACCGACAGTTGACCCGGCAGCTGACCATATACCGACAGTTGACCCGGCAGCTGACCATATACCGACAGTTGACCCGGCAGCTGACCATATACCGACAGTTTCCCCGGCAGCTGACCATATACCGACAGTCTCCCTGGCAGCTGACCATATACCGACAGTTGACCCGGCAGCTGACCATATACCGACAGTCTCCCTGGCAGCTGACCATATACCGACAGTTTCCCCGGCAACTGACCATATACCGACAGTTTCCCTGGCAGCTGACCATATACCGACAGTCTCCCTGGCAGCTGACCATATACCGACAGTTTCCCTGGCAGCTGACCATATACCGACAGTTTCCCTGGCAGCTGACCATATACCGACAGTTTCCCCGGCAGCTGACCATATACCGACAGTTGACCTGGCAGCTGACCATATACCGACAGTTTCCCTGGCAGCTGACCATATACCGACAGTTGCCCTGGCAGCTGACCATATACCGACAGTCTCCCTGGCAGCTGACCATATACCGACAGTTGACCTGGCAGCTGACCATATACCGACAGTTGACCCGGCAGCTGACCATATACCGACAGTTGACCTGGCAGCTGACCATATACCGACAGTTTCCCTGGCAGCTGACCATATACCGACAGTTTCCCTGGCAGCTGACCATATACCGACAGTTTCCTACCGACAGTTTCCCCGGCAGCTGACCATATACCGACAGTTTCCCTGGCAGCTGACCATATACCGACAGTTTCCCTGGCAGCTGACCATATACCGACAGTTGACCCGGCAGCTGACCATATACCGACAGTTTCCCCGGCAGCTGACCATATACCGACAGTTTCCCCGGCAGCTGCCCATATACCGACAGTTTCCCTGGCAGCTGACCATATACCGACAGTTGACCCGGCAGCTGACCATATACCGACAGTTGCCCTGGCAGCTGACCATATACCGACAGTTTCCCTGGCAGCTGACCATATACCGACAGTCTCCCTGGCAGCTGACCATATACCGACAGTTTCCCCGGCAGCTGACCATATACCGACAGTCTCCCTGGCAGCTGACCATATACCTACAGTTGACCCGGCAGCTGACCATATACCGACAGTCTCCCTGGCAGCTGACCATATACCGACAGTCTCCCCGGCAGCTGCCCATATACCGACAGTTGACCCGGCAGCTGACCATATACCGACAGTTTCCCCGGCAGCTGACCATATACCGACAGTTTCCCTGGCAGCTGACCATATACCGACAGTTTCCCTGGCAGCTGCCCATATACCGACAGTTGACCTGGCAGCTGACCATATACCGACAGTTGACCCGGCAGCTGACCATATACCGACAGTTTCCCCGGCAGCTGACCATATACCGACAGTTTCCCTGGCAGCTGACCATATACCGACAGTTGACCTGGCAGCTGACCATATACCGACAGTCTCCCTGGCAGCTGACCATATACCGACAGTTTCCTACCGACAGTTTCCCTGGCAGCTGACCATATACCGACAGTCGACCCGGCAGCTGACCATATACCGACAGTTGACCCGGCAGCTGACCATATACCGACAGTTTCCCTGGCAGCTGACCATATACCGACAGTTTCCCTGGCAGCTGACCATATACCGACAGTTTCCTACCGACAGTTTCCCTGGCAGCTGACCATATACCGACAGTTTCCCTGGCAGCTGACCATATACCGACAGTTTCCTACCGACAGTTTCCCTGGCAGCTGACCATATACCGACAGTTGACCCGGCAGCTGACCATATACCGACAGTCTCCCCGGCAGCTGACCATATACCGACAGTTGACCCGGCAGCTGACCATATACCGACAGTTTCCCTGGCAGCTGACCATATACCGACAGTCTCCCTGGCAGCTGACCATATACCGACAGTTTCCCCGGCAGCTGACCATATACCGACAGTTTCCCTGGCAGCTGACCATATACCGACAGTCTCCCTGGCAGCTGACCATATACCGACAGTTTCCCTGGCAGCTGACCATATACCGACAGTTGACCTGGCAGCTGACCATATACCGACAGTTTCCCTGGCAGCTGACCATATACCGACAGTTGACCTGGCAGCTGACCATATACCGACAGTTTCCCTGGCAGCTGACCATATACCGACAGTTGACCTGGCAGCTGACCATATACCGACAGTCTCCCTGGCAGCTGACCATATACCGACAGTTGACCCGGCAGCTGACCATATACCGACAGTTGACCTGGCAGCTGCCCATATACCGACAGTAGCCCTGGCAGCTGACCATATACCGACAGTTTCCCCGGCAGCTGACCATATACCGACAGTTTCCCTGGCAGCTGACCATATACCGACAGTCTCCCTGGCAGCTGACCATATACCGACAGTTTCCCTGGCAGCTGACCATATACCGACAGTTTCCCCGGCAGCTGACCATATACCGACAGTTTCCCCGGCAGCTGACCATATACCGACAGTTTCCCTGGCAGCTGCCCATATACCGACAGTTTCCCCGGCAGTTGACCATATACCGACAGTTTCCCCGGCAGCTGACCATATACCGACAGTTTCCCTGGCAGCTGACCATATACCGACAGTTTCCCTGGCAGCTGACCATATACCGACAGTTTCCCCGGCAGCTGACCATATACCGACAGTTTCCCCGGCAGCTGACCATATACCGACAGTTTCCCTGGCAGCTGCCCATATACCGACAGTTTCCCCGGCAGTTGACCATATACCGACAGTTTCCCCGGCAGCTGACCATATACCGACAGTTTCCCTGGCAGCTGACCATATACCGACAGTCTCCCCGGCAGCTGACCATATACCGACAGTTGACCTGGCAGCTGCCCATATACCGACAGTTTCCCTGGCAGCTGCCCATATACCGACAGTTTCCCTGGCAGCTGACCATATACCGACAGTTTCCCTGGCAGCTGACCATATACCGACAGTTTCCCTGGCAGCTGACCATATACCGACAGTTGACCCGGCAGCTGACCATATACCGTCTCCCTGGCAGCTGCCCATATACCGACAGTTTCCCTGGCAGCTGACCATATACCGACAGTTGACCAGGCAGCTGACCATATACCGACAGTTTCCCTGGCAGCTGACCATATACCGACAGTTGACCCGGCAGCTGACCATATACCGACAGTTGACCCGGCAGCTGACCATATACCGACAGTTTCCCCGGCAGCTGACCATATACCGACAGTTGACCCGGCAGCTGACCATATACCGACAGTTGACCCGGCAGCTGACCATATACCGACAGTTTCCCCGGCAGCTGACCATATACCGACAGTTGACCTGGCAGCTGACCATATACCGACAGTTTCCCTGGCAGCTGACCATATACCGACAGTTGACCCGGCAGCTGACCATATACCGACAGTTGACCTGGCAGCTGACCATATACCGACAGTTGACCCGGCAGCTGACCATATACCGACAGTTGACCTGGCAGCTGACCATATACCGACAGTCTCCCTGGCAGCTGACCATATACCGACAGTTGACCCGGCAGCTGACCATATACCGACAGTCTCCCCGGCAGCTGACCATATACCGACAGTTTCCCCGGCAGCTGACCATATACCGACAGTTTCCCCGGCAGCTGACCATATACCGACAGTTGACCCGGCAGCTGACCATATACCGACAGTCTCCCTGGCAGCTGACCATATACCGACAGTCTCCCCGGCAGCTGACCATATACCGACAGTTGACCCGGCAGCTGACCATATACCGACAGTTGACCCGGCAGCTGACCATATACCGACAGTTTCCCTGGCAGCTGACCATATACCGACAGTTGACCCGGCAGCTGACCATATACCGACAGTCTCCCTGGCAGCTGACCATATACCGACAGTTGACCCGGCAGCTGACCATATACCGACAGTTTCCCTGGCAGCTGACCATATACCGACAGTTGACCTGGCAGCTGACCATATACCGACAGTTGACCTGGCAGCTGACCATATACCGACAGACCTGGCAGCTGACCATATACCGACAGTTTCCCTGGCAGCTGACCATATACCGACAGTCTCCCTGGCAGCTGACCATATACCGACAGTTGACCCGGCAGCTGACCATATACCGACAGTTGACCTGGCAGCTGACCATATACCGACAGTTGACCTGGCAGCTGCCCATATACCGACAGTCTCCCTGGCAGCTGACCATATACCGACAGTTGACCTGGCAGCTGACCATATACCGACAGTTGACCCGGCAGCTGACCATATACCGACAGTTTCCCTGGCAGCTGACCATATACCGACAGTTGACCTGGCAGCTGACCATATACCGACAGTTGACCTGGCAGCTGACCATATACCGACAGTTGACCTGGCAGCTGACCATATACCGACAGACCTGGCAGCTGACCATATACCGACAGTTTCCCTGGCAGCTGACCATATACCGACAGTTGACCTGGCAGCTGACCATATACCGACAGTTTCCCTGGCAGCTGACCATATACCGACAGTCTCCCTGGCAGCTGACCATATACCGACAGTTGACCCGGCAGCTGACCATATACCGACAGTTGACCCGGCAGCTGACCATATACCGACAGTTGACCTGGCAGCTGACCAGGCAGCTGCCCATATACCGACAGTCTCCCTGGCAGCTGACCATATACCGACAGTCTCCCTGGCAGCTGACCATATACCGACAGTTGACCTGGCAGCTGACCATATACCGACAGTTGACCCGGCAGCTGACCATATACCGACAGTTGACCTGGCAGCTGACCATATACCGACAGTTTCCCTGGCAGCTGCCCATATACCGACAGTTTCCCTGGCAGCTGACCATATACCGACAGTTGACCCGGCAGCTGACCATATATCGACAGTTTCCCTGGCAGCTGACCATATACCGACAGTCTCCCCGGCAGCTGACCATATACCGACAGTCTCCCTGGCAGCTGACCATATACCGACAGTTGACCTGGCAGCTGACCAAATACCGACAGTTGACCCGGCAGCTGACCATATACCGACAGTTTCCCTGGCAGCTGACCATATACCGACAGTTGACCTGGCAGCTGACCATATACCGACAGTTTCCCCGGCAGCTGACCATATACCGACAGTTGACCCGGCAGCTCACCATATACCGACAGTTTCCCTGGCAGCTCACCATATACCGACAGTTGACCCGGCAGCTGACCATATACCGACAGTTGACCCGGCAGCTGACCATATACCGACAGTTGACCCGGCAGCTCACCATATACCGACAGTTTCCCCGGCAGCTGACCATATACCGACAGTTGACCCGGCAGCTCACCATATACCGACAGTTTCCCTGGCAGCTGACCATATACCGACAGTTGACCCGGCAGCTCACCATATACCGACAGTTTCCCTGGCAGCTGCCCATATACCGACAGTTTCCCTGGCAGCTGACCATATACCGACAGTTGACCCGGCAGCTGACCATATACCGACAGTTTCCCTGGCAGCTGACCATATACCGACAGTCTCCCTGGCAGCTGCACATATACCGACAGTTTCCCTGGCAGCTGCCCATATACCGACAGTTTCCCTGGCAGCTGACCATATACCGACAGTTGACCCGGCAGCTGACCATATACCGACAGTTGACCCGGCAGCTGACCATATACCGACAGTTGACCCGGCAGCTGACCATATACCGACAGTTTCCCTGGCAGCTGACCATATACCGACAGTTGACCTGGCAGCTGACCAAATACCGACAGTTGACCCGGCAGCTGACCATATACCGACAGTTGACCTGGCAGCTGCCCATATACCGACAGTCTCCCTGGCAGCTGACCATATACCGACAGTTGACCTGGCAGCTGACCATATACCGACAGTTGACCCGGCAGCTGACCATATACCGACAGACCCGGCAGCTGACCATATACCGACAGTTTCCCTGGCAGCTGACCATATACCGACAGTTGACCTGGCAGCTGACCATATACCGACAGTTTCCCTGGCAGCTGACCATATACCGACAGTCTCCCTGGCAGCTGACCATATACCGACAGTTGACCCGGCAGCTGACCATATACCGACAGTTGACCTGGCAGCTGACCATATACCGACAGTTTCCCTGGCAGCTGCCCATATACCGACAGTTTCCCTGGCAGCTGACCATATACCGACAGTTGACCTGGCAGCTGACCATATACCGACAGTTTCCCAGGCAGCTGCCCATATACCGACAGTTTCCCTGGCAGCTGACCATATACCGACAGTTGACCCGGCAGCTGACCATATATCGACAGTTTCCCTGGCAGCTGACCATATACCGACAGTTTCCCTGGCAGCTGACCATATACCGACAGTTGACCCGGCAGCTGACCATATACCGACAGTTTCCCTGGCAGCTGACCATATACCGACAGTTGACCCGGCAGCTGACCATATACCGACAGTCTCCCCGGCAGCTGACCATATACCGACAGTCTCCCTGGCAGCTGACCATATACCGACAGTTGACCTGGCAGCTGACCAAATACCGACAGTTGACCCGGCAGCTGACCATATACCGACAGTTTCCCTGGCAGCTGACCATATACCGACAGTTGACCTGGCAGCTGACCATATACCGACAGTTTCCCCGGCAGCTGACCATATACCGACAGTTGACCCGGCAGCTCACCATATACCGACAGTTTCCCTGGCAGCTCACCATATACCGACAGTTGACCCGGCAGCTGACCATATACCGACAGTTGACCCGGCAGCTGACCATATACCGACAGTTGACCCGGCAGCTCACCATATACCGACAGTTTCCCCGGCAGCTGACCATATACCGACAGTTGACCCGGCAGCTCACCATATACCGACAGTTTCCCTGGCAGCTGACCATATACCGACAGTTGACCCGGCAGCTGACCATATACCGACAGTTGACCCGGCAGCTGACCATATACCGACAGTTGACCTGGCAGCTGACCATATACCGACAGTTGACCCGGCAGCTGACCATATACCGACAGTTGACCTGGCAGCTGACCATATACCGACAGTTTCCCTGGCAGCTCACCATATACCGACAGTTGACCCGGCAGCTGACCATATACCGACAGTTGACCCGGCAGCTGACCATATACCGACAGTTGACCTGGCAGCTGACCATATACCGACAGTTTCCCTGGCAGCTCACCATATACCGACAGTTGACCCGGCAGCTGACCACCGACAGTTGACCCGGCAGCTGACCATATACCGACAGTTTCCCCGGCAGCTGACCATATACCGACAGTCTCCCTGGCAGCTGACCATATACCGACAGTTGACCTGGCAGCTGACCATATACCGACAGTTGACCTGGCAGCTGACCATATACCGACAGTTTCCCTGGCAGCTCACCATATACCGACAGTTTCCCTGGCAGCTGCCCATATACCGACAGTTTCCCTGGCAGCTGACCATATACCGACAGTTGACCCGGCAGCTGACCATATACCGACAGTTTCCCCGGCAGCTGACCATATACCGACAGTTGACCTGGCAGCTGACCATATACCGACAGTTTCCCCGGCAGCTGACCATATACCGACAGTTTCCCTGGCAGCTGACCATATACCGACAGTTGACCCGGCAGCTGACCATATACCGACAGTTTCCCCGGCAGCTGACCATATACCGACAGTTTCCCTGGCAGCTGACCATATACCGACAGTCTCCCTGGCAGCTGCCCATATACCGACAGTTTCCCTGGCAGCTGACCATATACCGACAGTTTCCCCGGCAGCTGACCATATACCGACAGTTGACCCGGCAGCTGACCATATACCGACAGTTGACCCGGCAGCTGACCATATACCGACAGTTGACCCGGCAGCTGACCATATACCGACAGTTGACCCGGCAGCTGACCATATACCGACAGTTTCCCTGGCAGCTGACCATATACCGACAGTTTCCCCGGCAGCTGACCATATACCGACAGTTGACCCGGCAGCTGACCATATACCGACAGTTTCCCCGGCAGCTGACCATATACCGACAGTTTCCCCGGCAGCTGACCATATACCGACAGTTTCCCCGGCAGCTGACCATATACCGACAGTTTCCCCGGCAGCTGACCATATACCGACAGTTTCCCCGGCAGCTGACCATATACCGACAGTTTCCCTGGCAGCTGCCCATATACCGACAGTTTCCCCGGCAGTTGACCATATACCGACAGTTTCCCCGGCAGCTGACCATATACCGACAGTTTCCCTGGCAGCTGACCATATACCGACAGTCTCCCCGGCAGCTGACCATATACCGACAGTTGACCTGGCAGCTGCCCATATACCGACAGTTTCCCTGGCAGCTGCCCATATACCGACAGTTTCCCTGGCAGCTGACCATATACCGACAGTTTCCCTGGCAGCTGACCATATACCGACAGTTTCCCTGGCAGCTGACCATATACCGACAGTTGACCCGGCAGCTGACCATATACCGTCTCCCTGGCAGCTGCCCATATACCGACAGTTTCCCTGGCAGCTGACCATATACCGACAGTTGACCAGGCAGCTGACCATATACCGACAGTTTCCCTGGCAGCTGACCATATACCGACAGTTGACCCGGCAGCTGACCATATACCGACAGTTGACCCGGCAGCTGACCATATACCGACAGTTTCCCCGGCAGCTGACCATATACCGACAGTTGACCCGGCAGCTGACCATATACCGACAGTTGACCCGGCAGCTGACCATATACCGACAGTTTCCCCGGCAGCTGACCATATACCGACAGTTGACCTGGCAGCTGACCATATACCGACAGTTTCCCTGGCAGCTGACCATATACCGACAGTTGACCCGGCAGCTGACCATATACCGACAGTTGACCTGGCAGCTGACCATATACCGACAGTTGACCCGGCAGCTGACCATATACCGACAGTTGACCTGGCAGCTGACCATATACCGACAGTCTCCCTGGCAGCTGACCATATACCGACAGTTGACCCGGCAGCTGACCATATACCGACAGTCTCCCCGGCAGCTGACCATATACCGACAGTTTCCCCGGCAGCTGACCATATACCGACAGTCTCCCTGGCAGCTGACCATATACCGACAGTTTCCCCGGCAGCTGACCATATACCGACAGTTGACCCGGCAGCTGACCATATACCGACAGTCTCCCTGGCAGCTGACCATATACCGACAGTCTCCCCGGCAGCTGACCATATACCGACAGTTGACCCGGCAGCTGACCATATACCGACAGTTGACCCGGCAGCTGACCATATACCGACAGTTTCCCTGGCAGCTGACCATATACCGACAGTTGACCCGGCAGCTGACCATATACCGACAGTTTCCCTGGCAGCTGACCATATACCGACAGTTGACCCGGCAGCTGACCATATACCGACAGTCTCCCTGGCAGCTGACCATATACCGACAGTTGACCCGGCAGCTGACCATATACCGACAGTTTCCCTGGCAGCTGACCATATACCGACAGTTGACCTGGCAGCTGACCATATACCGACAGTTGACCTGGCAGCTGACCATATACCGACAGTCTCCCTGGCAGCTGACCATATACCGACAGACCTGGCAGCTGACCATATACCGACAGTTTCCCTGGCAGCTGACCATATACCGACAGTTGACCCGGCAGCTGACCATATACCGACAGTCTCCCTGGCAGCTGACCATATACCGACAGTTTCCCTGGCAGCTGACCATATACCGACAGTTGACCCGGCAGCTGACCATATACCGACAGTTTCCCTGGCAGCTGACCATATACCGACAGTCTCCCTGGCAGCTGACCATATACCGACAGTTGACCTGGCAGCTGACCATATACCGACAGTTTCCCTGGCAGCTGACCATATACCGACAGTTTCCCTGGCAGCTGACCATATACCGACAGTTGACCCGGCAGCTGACCATATACCGACAGTTGACCCGGCAGCTGACCATATACCGACAGTTGACCTGGCAGCTGACCATATACCGACAGTTTCCCTGGCAGCTGACCATATACCGACAGTCTCCCAGGCAGCTGACCATATACCGACAGTTTCCCTGGCAGCTGACCATATACCGACAGTCTCCCTGGCAGCTGACCATATACCGACAGTTGACCCGGCAGCTGACCATATACCGACAGTTGACCCGGCAGCCGACCATATACCGACAGTTGACCTGGCAGCTGACCATATACCGACAGACCTGGCAGCTGACCATATACCGACAGTTTCCCTGGCAGCTGACCATATACCGACAGTTGACCCGGCAGCTGACCATATACCGACAGTTGACCTGGCAGCTGACCATATACCGACAGTTGACCTGGCAGCTGCCCATATACCGACAGTCTCCCTGGCAGCTGACCATATACCGACAGTTGACCTGGCAGCTGACCATATACCGACAGTTGACCCGGCAGCTGACCATATACCGACAGTTTCCCTGGCAGCTGACCATATACCGACAGTTGACCTGGCAGCTGACCATATACCGACAGTTGACCTGGCAGCTGACCATATACCGACAGTTGACCTGGCAGCTGACCATATACCGACAGACCTGGCAGCTGACCATATACCGACAGTTTCCCTGGCAGCTGACCATATACCGACAGTTGACCTGGCAGCTGACCATATACCGACAGTTTCCCTGGCAGCTGACCATATACCGACAGTCTCCCTGGCAGCTGACCATATACCGACAGTTGACCCGGCAGCTGACCATATACCGACAGTTGACCCGGCAGCTGACCATATACCGACAGTTGACCTGGCAGCTGACCATATACCGACAGTTGACCTGGCAGCTGCCCATATACCGACAGTCTCCCTGGCAGCTGACCATATACCGACAGTTGACCTGGCAGCTGACCATATACCGACAGTTGACCCGGCAGCTGACCATATACCGACAGTTGACCTGGCAGCTGACCATATACCGACAGTTTCCCTGGCAGCTGACCATATACCGACAGTTTCCCCGGCAGCTGACCATATACCGACAGTTGCCCTGGCAGCTGACCATATACCGACAGTTTCCCTGGCAGCTGACCATATACCGACAGTCTCCCTGGCAGCTGACCATATACCGACAGTTGACCCGGCAGCTGACCATATACCGACAGTAGACCCGGCAGCTGACCATATACCGACAGTTGACCTGGCAGCTGACCATATACCGACAGTAGACCCGGCAGCTGACCATATACCGACAGTTTCCCTGGCAGCTGACCATATACCGACAGTTGACCCGGCAGCTGACCATATACCGACAGTCTCCCTGGCAGCTGACCATATACCGACAGTTGACCTGGCAGCTGACCATATACCGACAGTTGACCTGGCAGCTGACCATATACCGACAGTTTCCCTGGCAGCTGACCATATACCGACAGTTTCCCTGGCAGCTGACCATATACCGACAGATTCCCTGGCAGCTGACCATATACCGACAGTCTCCCTGGCAGCTGACCATATACCGACAGTTTCCCTGGCAGCTGACCATATACCGACAGTTGACCCGGCAGCTGACCATATACCGACAGTTTCCCTGGCAGCTGACCATATACCGACAGTTGACCCGGCAGCTGCCCATATACCGACAGTTGACCCGGCAGCTGACCATATACCGACAGTTGACCCGGCAGCTGACCATATACCGACAGTTGACCTGGCAGCTGACCATATACCGACAGTTGACCCGGCAGCTGACCATATACCGACAGTCTCCCTGGCAGCTGACCATATACCGACAGTTGACCTGGCAGCTGACCATATACCGACAGTTGAACTGGCAGCTGACCATATACCGACAGTTTCCCTGGCAGCTGACCATATACCGACAGTTGACCCGGCAGCTGACCATATACCGACAGTTTTCCTGTTTTCAGTCTCACACACTTATTTGTCGTCTTTTTAATATTAAAAACTTTTTTAAAGTGAACTAAATGAGGTTTTTCTGTGACAGGAAGCATCTGAGTTACCATGGCAACATGTTTATTGTCACGTACAGGACTGAAAGGTGTGAAACCTGTGGTTAGTGGTTTCAGTTCTGAGAAACAGCTCATCAGTTCATTTCTGGCTAATGAGATAATGACCATGATACAGGATGAGACCAGTTTTCATATGAAGACTCTGGCTGTTATATAAAAAAGGTTCAGACCTAAGGCCAATACAGACACAGAACTTTAGCTAGAAATACATAATACATAGATCTGTAGCAGAAAATACACTACATTATCAATCCATCTTTATTTATAAAGCTCCAAATCACAACAGAGTCATGTGAAGGTTCTTTCCACATAGAACCCTAACCCTCAGAACCAGACTCAGAGTGGGAGAACATCTTTTAACAGGAAGAACCCTCAGAACCAGACTCAGAGTGGGAGAACATCTTTTAACAGGAAGAACCCTCAGAACCAGACTCAGAGTGGGAGAACATCTTTTAACAGGAAGAACCCTCAGAACCAGACTCAGAGTGGGAGAACATCTTTTAACAGGAAGAACCCTCAGAACCAGACTCAGAGTGGGAGAACATCTTTTAACAGGAAGAACCCTCAGAACCAGACTCAGAGTGGGAGAACATCTGCCTCGACCGGTTGGAGGAGAGGAGAGAGAGGAAGGAGAGGAGAGGAGAGAGGAAGGAGAGGAGAGAGGAAGGAGAGGAGAGAGGGGAAGGAGAGGAGAGAGAGGAAGGAGAGAGAGGAAGGAGAGGAGAGAGAGGAAGGAGGGAGAGGAAGGAGAGGAGAGGAGAGAGGAAGGAGAGGAGAGAGAGGAAGGAGAGGAGAGAGGAAGGAGAGGAGAGAGAGGAAGGAGAGGAGAGGAGAGAGGGAGGAGAGGAGAGAGAGGAAGGAGAGGAGAGAGAGGAAGGAGAGGAAGGAGAGGAGAGAGAGGAAGGAGAGGAGAGAGAGGAAGGAGAGGAGAGAGAGAGGAGAGATAGAGGAGAGGAGAGAGAGAGGAGAGGAGAGAGAGGAAGGAGAGGAGAGAGAGGAAGGAGAGGAGAGAGGAAGGAGGGAGAGGAAGGAGAGGAGAGGAGAGAGGAAGGAGAGGAGAGAGGAAGGAGAGGAGAGAGGAAGGAGAGGAGAGAGAGGAAGGAGAGGAGAGGAGAGAGGGAGGAGAGGAGAGAGAGGAAGGAGAGGAAGGAGAGGAGAGAGAGGAAGGAGAGGAAGGAGAGGAGAGAGAGGAAGGAGAGGAGAGAGAGGAAGGAGAGGAGAGAGAGAGGAGAGATAGAGGAGAGGAGAGAGAGAGGAGAGGAGAGAGAGGAAGGAGAGGAGAGAGAGGAAGGAGAGGAGAGAAAGGAAGGAGAGGAGAGAGAGGAAGGAGAGGAGAGAGAGGAAGGAGAGCAGAGAGAGGAAGGAGAGGAGAGAGAGGAAGGAGAGCAGAGAGAGGAAGGAGAGGAGAGAGAGAAGCACATTGAAGGTCCAGGACTGGAATCTGTCATCCGGACGTCTCCAGGCCCAGATTACCTGTGAGACCAGAAAGCACAGACATGGATGGATAGAGAGAGAGAGGGATGAGGAGAGAGGATAGATGGATAGAGAGAGAGAGGGAGGAGGAGAGAGGATAGATGGATGGATAGAGAGAGAGAGGGAGGAGGAGAGAGGATAGATGGATGGATAGAGAGAGAGAGGGAGGAGGAGAGAGGATAGATGGATGGATAGAGAGAGAGAGGGAGGAGGAGAGAGGATAGATGGATGGATAGAGAGAGAGAGGGAGGAGGAGAGAGGATAGATGGATGGATAGAGAGAGAGAGGGAGGAGGAGAGAGGATAGATGGATGGATAGAGAGAGAGAGGGAGGAGGAGAGAGGATAGATGGATGGATAGAGAGAGAGAGGGAGGAGGAGAGAGGATAGATGGATGGATAGAGAGAGAGAGGGAGGAGGAGAGAGGATAGATGGATGGATAGAGAGAGGGAGGAGGAGGAGAGAGGATAGATGGATGGATAGAGAGAGAGAGGGAGGAGGAGAGAGGAGCCCAGTGCATCATGGGAGTCCCCCGGCAGTCTAAGCCTATAGCAGCATAAACTAGGAGCTGGAACCCCAACTAGAAGCTTTATCACAAAGGAACGTTTGAAGCCTCTTAAACGTAGAGAGGGTTCTGCCCCCCGGAACCAATCTGGTTCCACAGGAGAGGAACCTGAGAACTGAAGGCTCTGCCTCCTGTTCTACTTTTAGAGATACTAGGAACCACAAGTAGGCCTGCATGCTGGGAGCACAGTGTTCTAGTAGGTTCATAAGGTTCTATGAGCTGGGAGCACAGTGTTCTAGTAGGTTCATAAGGTTCTCTGAGCTGGGAGTGCAGTGTTCTAGTAGGTTCATAAGGTTCTATGAGCTGGGAGCACAGTGTTCTAGTAGGTTCATAAGGTTCTATGAGCTGGGAGCACAGCGTTCTAGTAGGTTCATAAGGTTCTATGAGCTGGGAGCACAGTGTTCTAGTAGGTTCATAAGGTTCTATGAGCTGGGAGCAGTGTTCTAGTAGGTTCATAAGGTTCTATGAGCTGGGAGCACAGTGTTCTAGTAGGTTCATAAGGTTCTATGAGCTGGGAGCGCAGTGTTCTAGTAGGTTCATAAGGTTCTATGAGCTGGGAGCGCAGTGTTCTAGTAGGTTCATAAGGTTCTATGAGCTGGGAGCGCAGCGTTCTAGTAGGTTTATAAGGTTCTATGAGCTGGGAGCGCAGTGTTCTAGTAGGTTCATAAGGTTCTATGAGCTGGGAGCGCAGTGTTCTAGTAGGTTCTAAGGTTCTATGAGTTCTTTAAGATATGATGGAACCTGATCATTGAGAGCTTGGAAGGTGAGGAGGAGGATTTTGAATTCTATTCTGAATGTTACAGGAAGCCGAGATATTCGTCTTCTTTTTAAAATTAAAAACTTAAAACAAAAACTTTGTTAAAGTGAACTAAATGAGGTTTTTCTGTGACAGGAAGCATCTGAGGACAAACACACCTGTTACCATGGCAACAGGTTTATTGGCACATACAGGACTAACAGTAGTGTTTGAGCTGCTTCCTGTTATTCTGTCAAATTATTATTTTGGTAAAATCTTGCTCACCTGTCTTTAGTTCAGTTCTTAGAAACAGCTCATCAGTTAATTTCCTGGGTAATGTGATAAAAATAGGAAACAGATCATGTGATCATCAGAGGAGAGCGATGAAGTCCGTCAGACGGAGACAGAGACAGACGGTCTACCTGGTCATGGATCACCTGCTGATGGTGTTGCTGTTGCTGTGCAGCTCAGGTAGGACTCTGCTTTAATGATGGATGTGTGAAAGACTCAAAACCTCTTTGTAAAAATACTGAATTTAAGTCAAAAGTTGACTGAAGGAAAACTTTACCAGTAAAAAGTAGTGAAATATGTTCAGTTCAGTCCTGATAGTTTCACAGTTTAATAACTGATGTGTTCACATGGAAGCTGGAGTGGAGACACATTATATTTCCTGTGGACCATCTTGTTCCAGAAAAACTGACTTATGAACATTTAGAAGAAGAAAACTGAACAAATTCAGACAAACTGAAAAATGTCTATCAAACACACTCAACCAACAGATCATCAGTATATAAAGGCTGAACACAGCAGTACAGACAAAAGGTCTTTTATAGCTCAACTAGTCTACAGAGATCATCAGTCTGTGACAGAATATACAGCAGCGACACGATGCAGAGACAGAAAGAGACAGAAAAAGCAGCGTACTTGTCTTTATTACTTGGAGTCAGAGAGGAGCAGATGGATCCACATGTAGAAAACTCTCAGTGAAAGCAGACTGCAGGAACATGCAGATAAAACCCAAAGGTTTGGGGTTGAGGGTTTAGTGTCTTAATGGAGAGTTTGGACGAGCAGAAAGCTGCAAGAACAAAATGAAGTGTGATCAGGTTCTAGTGAAGAGGTTCACTAACATATTGAGTTAGAACAAAAACTAATAATACCAGAAAAACCCACATATGGGAGATTATTAGTGACAAAGTCAATGCTGTTAATAAAACCACAAATATTAACACTTGAGGAAAAACTCCATCCTGTACGTATTCTGTCAATGTGCCTCCGTCTCCTTGTCTCCATAGTAACAGACCTGTCCTTCAAAGGTATGATTTATAGACACAGTTAGCATCAGAAATAATAACTTCAGGTTTGGTAAATCACAATGTGTGTGCTAAATAACATATTTACATTTTCTCCTCCCCGTATTTTACACACTGGAGTTGAAACGCCTCGTTTTACATATTTATTATTAACGTACTAAATGGACAGCGCGTATTATCTTACGCAGTTGAAAGACAGAAACCTCAGTGCGCTGCGTTATTAGATCAGCTTGCATATTTTCTGCAGACCTTTAGTAAATCAGGCCCAAAGAGTCTAAACCCCACGAGGCCATGAAACTTCGCTCTTGTTGAGGACAAACATGTTTTTTGTCATGTACAGAACTGACTGGTGGAAAACACCTTTTGAGAGGAAAAGGGGTTTTCCACCAGTCAGTTCACGCAGTGTGCGTGGTTGAGCTGCTTCCTGTTACTGTCTTATCACAGTAAACGTTTGCTACCCTGTGGTTAGTGGTGAGACTGGCTGCACTGAAACATCTGAAACATTTACTAAAGTGTGTCACAAACTGGCTCAACATATGTGACATGGAGGGGGGACAAGTCAGGGTTTGAAGTGCCAAAAGAAAATGTTTTATTGTAACTAAAACAACATATATACAAAAAGCATGAGGTGTGGAGTGTAGTGGTGTCAGTGGTGAATGTGGTGTGTGGATGAGTGAGATATTTGTGTGCGGCTGTTGAGTGCAAAAGGAAAACGCCAGAGAGAGAGAGAGAGAGAGAGAGAGAGAGAGAGAGAGAGAGAGAGAGAGAGAGAAGGCTGGCATTTATCACCTAGCTAGAGGCCTAGCCACGTGTCAGCACCTCTCGCCTCACAGCAGAGGGTTCTGGGTTTGAACCTGTCGGCCCGTTGGGACTTGTTCTCCTTGTGGGTTCTCTCAGGGTTCTCCAGCTTCCTCCCACAGTCCACATGCAGGTTAGGTTAGTTGGAGACTCTAAATGTCCTGTAGGAGTGAACGGTTGTCTGTACGTCGCCTCTCACCCTTTGACAGCTGGGATTCAGCCTCCGTACGACCCTCTGTAGAATAAGAATGGATCAACTTGATTTACTGGTGTTGTTACTCTTCAATCAATCCTAATAAATGAAGTTGACTAAGTTGGACCAGCAGAAATCCTTAATGCTGAAAGAAAGCCGTTCAATCATGTGGAAATTCTTTACATGATTTTTTAAAGTTCACTCAAAGAGTTTTTCAGTGTGCTATTTCACTGAGATCACTGGATCATCAGTCAGAGAGGATGCTATGACATCATCAGTCAGAGAGGATGCTATGACATCACAGTCAGAGAGGATGCTATGACATCACAGTCAGAGAGGATGCTATGACATCACAGTCAGAGAGGATGCTATGACATCACAGTCAGAGAGGATGCTATGACATCACAGTCAGAGAGGATGCTATGACATCACAGCTACATAAACTAGCTGAATGATCTTCCTCCTGCTCATCACATCTTTTTGTGACAAACTTCAGCAAACTGCTTGTTTCTCCAGTTTTTATCTGAACCTGCATTAAAACCAGTTAGCTTCTGTTCTTATGTACAGACTGGAAGAGGAGGAGCTGCTCACTGCTCACAATCTGACATTTACTAAATGAACCACCACTCAAAAATCATCAACTTACATTTTAATGTATTCTTGTATTTAATTTACCAAAAGCAAAATAAGATAAGAATGATTTAGCAGATGCCTTTTAATGTGGGATAACAAACCTATTTATGTTGGTTTAAATTAAGTTCACAGCTGATGTGAAAAAGTAACTCCATTTAGCGTTAGCAGGTTAGCTGATTCAGACCAGAGCAAACCAACTATAGGTTTGAGAACATGATTACTTGAGATGTCTAGCTGACTGCCTCTGTCTTCCAGAGTCTCCAGGTTTCTAAACCGGAGAGCAAACACTTTAGTCTGACTTGGTTTTTAGCTCCGTCTTCTAGTTACTGAAAACTGAACATGTTACTTTCACATATACATTATAACAGTCTGTGGCATATTTGGTAAAACAGATGTAAAAGTCATATTGAGGTCCAGTTTGCAGGTCAGTGGTAAACTGGTCAAATGACTCCTGAGTGAGTTCAATAATGAGTGTTTTCACTGAGATGAGCTCTGAGCTGCTGGAAAGCCTCACAGTGTTTGTTCAGTTCACAGCTCTGCACCAATATAAATATTAATTGTGTGATTTTCTCTCCAGGACTCCAGGCTGAAGATGATCACCAACCAGGTAAAAACAGAGAATGTATCTCATGTGGTCTGGGAACACCTCTGATCCTCCAGGAGGAGCTGGAGCACGTTACTCACACCTCCATCAGTGGTGGACACTCAGTCTATTTGGGTTTATGACCAAATACTCTCAAAACTAACAACTCATAGAATATGCTAATGTTAGCCAAAGCAATGCCATCCAGAATAGTTTTAAGATAAGACTTTATTAGTCCCACAGTGGGGACATTTACATTATTGCAGCAGCAAGTGGACACTAAAAAAAGAAAAGCATCAATAGAAAGAATAAAGATGGTCTGCCCATTGTTAGAAGATCCTGTCGACATTGGTGCTGGATCGTGAGACGTTAAAACTATACGAGACATTAAGTTAGTTTAATATTCAACATTCAAAATACAAACACATTATGTACTTCAGCCATTTGAGTGAATGATGTCAAACCAATTTTCTGCGTGTTGTAGACAGAGTGGTGTAGGTGAGTGGGGGGATGGCGTAACATGGACTTGGGGAGGGGCAGATGTTTGATGAGCATGAGTTCAGATCATTCACCCACTGTTGGCCCCCCCCCAGCCTGGGAGTTGAGCTCCCTCTGCACAGCTCCTCCTTGTTTCCTGACCTAAAGCCTCTCTTCTCCTTAAGGAGAGTGTTTATGTCACGGTCTGTTATTAGAAAACCACTCTACAGTCCTGGTGGGTACAGTGTCCCCACCCAGAAGTTGATGTAGTCTGTGATGCAGCTTGTGAAGCTGTTGATGTCCTCCCCATGAGGATCACAGAGTTCCTCCCACACTGTTGTACTGAAAGAGTCCTTTAGAGTCTCATCTCATTGTATGACCATCTCTTAACAGTGCAGGTGACGGCTGGCTGCCTGTGTACTAGAGGTTTATACACAGGCAGGAGATGAACCAGGATGTGGTCAGATCTTCCAACGGGAGGAAGAGGTGATGAGTTGTATGCCTCCTTGGTCGGCGGCTGTGGATCAGGAAGTAGAGCAGTCGTCCACCAATTGGAAGATTGACGGTTTGATTCCCGGCTCCTCCACATGTCGATGTTTCCTTGGGCAAGATACTGAACCCAAAAGTTGCTCCCGTTGCTATGCCAACGGTGTATGAATGTGTATAAATGGTTAGTTTCCTCCTGATGAGCAGGTTGATACCCTGCATGCTAGCTCCTGTCATCAGTGTGTGAATGTAATGTAAAAGCACTTTGAGTGTTCATAACGACTAGAAAAGTGTATATAAGTGCAGTCCATTTACCATTTGGTGTTGGCATAAAGTAAGTCCAGTGTGTTATTGTCTCTGGTGTGGCATGTCACATACTGGGTGAATGTGGGCAGTGTAGAGGAAGGAGAGGCAAGATTAAAGTCCCCAGAGATAAAGAGCTGGGCCTGTGGGTGCTGTGTCTGCAGCCTGCTAGTAACAGAGTGAAGCCCATCACAGGCTGCATCAGCATTAGCAGAGGGGAGAACATACACAGCTAGAGCAAATAGCATGAGTGACTTCCCTCAGCAGATAGTGAGACCTCATGCTAACTACTAACAGCTCAATGCATGAGGTAAAATTAGAAAATATGTTTATTTTGTCATTTCCAAGTAACCTTATGCGGACTGGTCAGAGTCACCAAAGGGCCGTATGTGGCCCAGGTCTGGATTGAGGATGATGAATGGGATTAGTCTGGGAAAATGCAAGATTCTTGAGTGTCTGTAATAGTCAGAGCAACTCAATTTAAATTTTGCATGGAGCCCACATATCCCCCTCTCAACTAAACACATTTAATGCCAACTTGTCCCCACATTGCCCCAAATGCAAAATAGAGATAGGTAGTCTTAAGCATTGGTTGTGGTCCTGCAGAAAAATACAAAAGTTTTGGCAAATGGTGGATCAGCAAATTAATAGGATTCTATTCTATTTACTGTGTGAATCACTGTGCATGCTGCTTGGGATGTCAAATGACCCCACAGACCAAGCGGAGCGCAGCTAAGGCGCTGAGGCAAACACCCGGACATGGGAGGAGTTCGGTGAGGCCATGGAGAACGACTTCCGGACGGCTTCGAAGAGATTCTGGACCACCATCCGGCGTCTCAGGAGGGGGAAGCAGTGCACCGTGAACACTGTGTACGGTGGGAGGGGCGGGGGGGGGGGGGCGGTGCGCTGCTGACCTCGACTCAGGACGTTGTGGATCGGTGGAAGGAATACTTCGAAGACCTCCTCAATCCCACCGACACGCCTTCCGGTAAGGAAGCAGGGCCGGGGGGCTCGGGTGTGGGCTTTCCTATTTCTGGGGTGGAGGTCGCCGAGGTGGTCAAAAAGCTCCTCGGTGGGAGGGCCCCGGGGGTGGATGAGATCTGCCCCGAGTTCCTCAAGGCCCTGGATGTTGTGGGGCTGTCATGGTTGACACGACTCTGCGGCATCGCGTGGACATCGGGGGCAGTGCCTCTGGATTGGCAGACTGGGGTGGTGGTCCCTCTTTTTAAGAAGGGGGACCGGAGGGTGTGTTCCAATTACAGGGGAATCACACTCCTCAGCCTCCCTGGTAAGGTCTATTCGGGGGTGCTGGAGAGGAGGGTCCGTCGGGTAGTCAAACCTCGGACTCAGGAGGAGCAGTGTGGTTTTCGTCCGCCCGTGGAACAGTGGACCAGCTCTACACCCTCTGCAGGATCCTTGAGGGTGCATGGGGCCCAACCAGTCCACATGTGTTTTGTGGACTTGGAGAAGGCATTCGACCGTGTCCCTCGGGGAGTCCTGTGGGGGGTTCTCCGGGAGTACGGGGGTCGGATCCCCTGCCCCAAGTGGAGGAGTTCAAGTACCTCGGGGTCTTGTTCACAGTGAGGGAAGGATGGAGCGTGAGACCGACAGGCGGATCGGTGCGGCGTCTGCAGTAATGCGGACTCTGCACAGATCCGTCGTGGTGAAGAGAGAGCTGAGCCGAAAGGCAAAGCTCTGGATTTACCAGTCGGTCTTGGTTCCTACCCTCACCTCTGGTCATGAGCTTTGGGTCGTGACCCAAAGAACAAGATGGCGGGTACAAGCGGCCGAAATGAGCTTCCTCCGTAGGCTGGCTGGGCTCTCCCTTAGAGATGGGGTTAGGGTTAGGGTCCGTAGGCTGGCTGGGCTCTCCCTTAGAGATAGGGTGAGAAGAAGTAGACCCGCTGCTCCTCCGCGTTGAGAGGAGCCAGATGAGGAGGCTCGGGCATCTAGTCAGGATGCCTCCCGGACGCCTCCCTGGTGAGGTGTTCAGGGCCCGTCCCACCGGTAGGAGACCCGGACGCCTCCCTGGTGAGGTGTTCAGGGCCCGTCCCACCGGTAGGAGACCCGGACGCCTCCCTGGTGAGGTGTTCAGGGCCCGTCCCACCGGTAGGAGACCCAGGACACGCTGGAGAGACTATGTCTCTCGGCTGGCCTGGGAACGCCTCGGGATCCCCCAGGAAGAGCTGGACGAAGTGGCTGGGGAGAGGGAAGTCTGGGCTTCCTGCTTAGGCTGCTGCCTCCAAGACCCGACCAGGATAAGCGGAAGAGGAGGGTACGGCACGGCACCTGTATAAGGAATGGAAAATGCAGTGTACTCAACTTCCTGTCATATACAGTAGTAGACACTTAAAAGTTCCCATCCAAGCTGAAAGCCGACTCCCAGCTGAGTTCCAGCAGCTGGAGTGACCCCTCCTCCTTTTGCCTTAATAATGATAAAATAATACATAAAAAAATGGTCGGATTGGGAACTCATATATGCATAATGTCTCCTCGTTGCATTTAGTGTTACTTGAAATGACCAGGGCTCAGCTAGTGTTGCCTTTTAAAAATCGTTGATTTCCCGTGAAAAAAATTAAATATTTAAAAAATATTAATTAATTAAGTGTACAGTGCTCAAGCACACCTCTTCCAACCGTACTGGGCCAGGGAACTCAAGCACGGTACACTTGCACTCACACCAGCCAAATAATCTGGACTTTAGGGGGCAAACGTGCTTGGGCACGGTATGATTGCCTAGTGTGAGTGAGCCCTGATTTAATGTCGACACCATAGACTGTATAAAAGAAACCGACCAGTATGAATGAAGCGAGCTCACGGGGCGAGCTCGCGGGACGAGACGACAGTTTATGAAAAAAGGTCTTTCATTTCATTGGATCACTTGCTGGTGACGATCAGCCTGTGGGCGGACTTAAGAGAACACACGTGGGGTAGAAGCCACTGATTGGCTGAGAAGCTTTCACTCAAAGCTTTCCTCAGGCTGCTGATTGGATGAACAGCTAGAATGAAAACTCACTAATGCTGTGTCCGAAATCACTCACTACATACTATGGGCCTGGGTCAAAACGGGCCTGGGCCTAAAATCCATCCATCCATCCATCCATCCCTCCATCCATCCATCCATCCCTCCATCCATCCACCCATCCATCCCTCCATCCCTCCATCCATCCATCCATCCATCCATCCATCCATCCCTCCATCCATCCATCCATCCATCCCTCCATCCATCCATCCATCCATCCATCCATCCATCCCTCCATCCATCCATCCATCCATCCCTCCATCCCTCCATCCATCCATCCATCCATCCATCCATCCATCCCTCCATCCATCCATCCATCCCTCCATCCATCCATCCTTCCATCCCTCCATCCATCCTTCCATCCCTCCATCCATCCATCCCTCCATCCATCCATCCATCCATCCATCCATCCCTCCATCCATCCATCCATCCATCCATCCATCCCTCCATCCATCCATCCATCCATCCATCCATCCATCCATCCCTCCATCCATCCATCCATCCATCCATCCTTCCATCCCTCCATCCATCCATCCCTCCATCCATCCATCCATCCATCCATCCATCCATCCATCCATCCATCCATCCATCCATCCATCCTTCCATCCCTCCATCCATCCATCCCTCCATCCATCCATCCATCCATCCCTCCATCCATCCATCCCTCCACTCATCCATCCATCCATCCCTCCATCCCTCCATCCATCCATCCTTCCATCCCTCCATCCCTCTATTCTAACCTGTAATTTTGTTATAATGACAATAAAGCTCATTTACTCTTTGCAATGCTGACCAGTCAACCAGAACCCCAGCTCGTCATTTAAAAATACATTTTATTTTATTACAATTTAAATTGTGCTTACTTCTTGGAGGGAATATTTTCACCGGACATTTTTACTGGAAGTCTAAAAATATAGGCACCGGACTTCGGCAGATTTGACCAGAGTCCTGTAATTACCAGATAATGGAAACCCAGTATGTGGTTGTCACCGTCCGCTGACATAGCCTACTACGTAATAAATAGCGCGTCCTGTTTTAAATCAGTAGACTGGGTTTGTCTCATGGGCTGTTTCTTGGTTTGACAGTGACAGTGATCCGTGAGTGTTTCCTGTGACGGACGGTGTCCTGTCAGATGTACGGCAGCTTCAATCGCATCCGTACTTTCTAATGGATTAACTATATTGAACCTTCATCCAGCGACTTTATACAGAAGAATAGAAGTAAAACAAGTAATATTAGTGTATATAATATTTAGGCTCGTATTTTAATCAGGTTTAATCACAGGGTTGTAATGTGATGGACAGCTTAGTCTTTTCTATGAGCAGTGGGTCTAAACACACCACCAGTCGGGATCACATGACCCCCCTGCGCCCGTTATCGGCCAGCCAAGGAGCCACCAAGGAAACACGGGAACTTTGAAATGGCTTCATCTGTACATGTCTGTCTCTGTACCACCAGTTTCTCTTTTGTCTGTGAGCTGAGTTGTTGTTGTTATCATTTGTGTACTGTTAAAATCAACATACTGTTTAAAACCAAATGGTGGGCAAGAGCTGCAACAACAGGCTGCCACTCCTGAGGTGCCGTCTAGAAAGATCTATCATTATATAACGTGTTTCTAAGGTGTTTGAGACCAAGCACAATAATTCTTTTAGTCATTTAGTCATTTAGTCATTTTAGACATTAAATAAGTCTTTTCAGAGTCTAATAGCAGAAAGTTGCATCATGCAGGTCTTTATGTCCTTAAGGCAAGTTCAGTTAACTGGTTGGTTTTATTGAAAGATATAATAGAGTATCATCTGCATAACATAATCTATGAACATTTATGGAGTGATTCTGAATAATATTAACTAAAGGAAGCAAATATAAGGAGAATAGTATTGGTCCAAGCACTGAACGCTGAGGAACATCGTGCTTTTGTTTGCATGGAGGATTTATCATTAACAAACTGAAATCTGATAGATAGGACTTAAACCATTTTAATGCAGATCAAATGTTCAATTCTCTGTAACAGCATTTGATGATCTATAGTGTTGAAGGCAGCATTAAGATCTAACAGGACAGGAACAGAGAGAAGTCCATTGTCTGATGAAGTTAAAAGGTCATTAGTAACATTTACTAGTGCAGTCTCTGTGCTATGATGAGCTCTAAATCCAGACTGAAAATCCTCAAATAAACTATTGTTTCTAACCAAAAAGTTAATTTAACAGGAAATTAGACAATGCACTAATTACTTTCAAATTCACTTTTCAAACTAACTCACTTTATTCTTTTACTGATGACTCTCTTGTTTCTGTTCTAATGAAACTCACTTTATTCTTTTACTGATGACTCTCTTGTTTCTGTTCAGAGCCTGTCAGGTTGGTGGGAGGAGCCAGTCGCTGTGCAGGTACACTGGAGATGAAACAGGGAGAGTGGAGACCAGTGAGTGACTCTATGTGGTCCCTGAAGGAAGCAGATGTAATATGTAGATATTTGGACTGTGGCTCTGCTGTATCAACAGAAAACAGATATGAAGCATTAGACAGATCTGTATGGTGGATCAGATCTTACTGTGTTCAGTCTGGATCTGATCTGAGGGACTGTGTATCATCATCAGGTTACTCTTCCTACATTGTGGAGCTCACCTGCTCAGGTAAGTCCATCAGTGACATCATCTCTGACAGTAATATTTCCCTTCCTCTGTCACAGTGATAGTTGGTGGTTTCCATTGGACTGAACTGTAAACTTATCCAGGACGACAGCATCCTAAAGGGTAGAGAAGTTAGCTTGTTCCTGGAGGCTCATTGATTCAAACTGAGACAATCTGCACCTTTAAGGATATTCACACTACAAGAGAAAGCAGCAGTAGTAGCAGTTTACAGTTACAATATACTGTATGTATATGGTATTTAATCATTTGTATGAACACTGTGTAAACAGAGCAGTTTGCTGCTCTCTGTCAGCTCAGTGTCAGAACCATGATCAGATGTACTGACTTCACACTAGGGATCAGTTTCATTAGGATTTCATCAATACTACTACTCTCATCAATACCACTTATTGATCCAGTTCTCCAGTGCTCAGCCAGAGGATGAGCACAGATTCTCTGAAATGCTGACTGGAGCTGCATCAGTGGGGATGATGGAAGTAGAGGTTGGAGAGACTGCAGCAGAATCAGAGGCTGAGGTCCCAAGTTCCCTGGAACAGGTGGTGTTGGTATGTGTAGGGCTGAAGATGATTGCATCCTTCAGCGTTTCTGCCTCATACATTTTGTAGAGAATAGAGATTCTTTGCTCCAATTTATAGAGCTTGTGGCAGAGACAGACACAGCTCTTACAGCTTGGTACGGAGTAAGTGAAGTCATGGCTGACTGTGCCCCACTTGCTTCTTTAGATCCAGACACCAGATGAATAAGATGGTTTGTCTAGATAAACTTTATTTTCTGAGATGACGTGGGTCTAAATGTATTTTGTGAGAAAAGTGGCTTGAAAAATGTAAAATGTAAAACTCAATATATGGGAGAGCTTTATGGAGGAACAGACAGTTCTCTGTAGTCTGAGCTGAGGTCTGATAGCATGAGCTGCTACTGCTGAAAGCAATAATCTGACAGAGGAAAACAGGAGGAGTCTAATTCAGATTAGCTGTAGCTTCATCCATTATTCTACTGTGAACAGAGTTATGAGGGGCGTGACTACCTAATAACAGAGAGACTCCTCCTTCTAAACTTCTACATCTTCTTTTATATGTTTTGGGGTATTTCTGCCTTAATTGACAGCTGATGGTGGAGAAGTAGACAGGAGACAAGGGGGAGAGAGAGGGGTATGAAATGTACCAAAGGTCTCCAGTCAGAGTTGAATCAGGGACGTTGTGGTTATGTGGTGCTGTAACCATTCAGCTACCACGGTGCTCTGATCTTCTTTATTTTCTGATATCATGCATTGCTGTCCACCACAGTGTCATTCTTCATGTTACAGAGGTCTGTCTGTATTACTGGTTTTTATGTTGTTTGTCTGAAACTTTCTGTTGCTGCCTGTCTTGGCCAGGACACTCCTGCAAAAGACAAGTTTAATCTTAATGAGGTTTTCCTGCTAAAATAAAGATTCAGTAGAAAACAGAAACATTCTACCACAAGATGGTGCCTGAATAAGACATTTTAAAATCATACAAATATCATGAACTACTTTCTGTAGATAAAGACTTGAGTCAGGGTATGAATGTGCTCTCTCTCTTTATCAGTTGTTACTTTCAAATTCAGAAAAAGCTTTATTGGTATGAATGTTGCAGTTAAATATTCCCAAAACTAATGATGGTCCTCTCTCTCTCCAGACTCTGTCAGGCTGGTGAATGGGACTAGTCTGTGTTCAGGCAGACTGGAGGTGAAGTCTGAGCAGTCGTGGTCCTCAGTGTGTGAAGCTGACTTTGACCAGCAGGATGCACAGGTGGTCTGTAGGGAGCTTGGCTGTGGGGCTCCTTCAGTCCTCCAGGGGGCGCTCTATGGAGAAGTGGAGGCTCCAATGTGGACCAAAGAGTTCCAGTGTGGAGGCAATGAGTCTGCTCTCCTGGACTGTAGAAGATCAAACTCAACTAGAAGAACCTGCTCACCTGGTAAAGCTGTTGGACTCACCTGCTCAGGTAGAAGAGGAGCTGCAGCTTTGATTTGTCTTCATTTCTGTTCTAATGAAACTCACTTTATTCTTTTACTGATGACTCTCTTGTTTCTGTTCTAATGAAACTCACTTTATTCTTTTACTGATGACTCTCTTGTTTCTGTTCTAATGAAACTCACTTTGTTCTTTTACTGATGACTCTCTTGTTTCTGTTCAGAGCCTTTCAGGTTAGTGGGAGGAGCCAGTCGCTGTGCAGGTACACTGGAGGTGAATCAGGGAGAGTGGAGGCCAGTGAGTTACCCTTTGTGGACTCTGAAGGTAGCAGATGTAATATGTAGATATTTGGACTGTGGCTCTGCTGTTTCAACAAGAAGCAGAAATGAAGACTCATACAGATCTTCATGGAGCATCAGTTCTGACTGTCTTCGGTCTGGATCTGCACTGAGGGACTGTGTATCATCATCAGATTACTATTCCTACATCGTGGAGATCACCTGCTCAGGTAAGTCCATCAGTGACATCATCTCTGACAGTAATATTTTCCTTCCTCTGTCACAGTGATAGTTGGTGGTTTCCATTGGACTGAACTCTAAACTTATCCAGGACGACAGCATCCTAAAGGGTAGAGAAGTTAGCTTGTTCCTGGAGGCTCATTGATTCAAACTGAGACAATCTGCACCTTTAAGGATATTCACACTACAAGAGAAAGCAGCAGTAGTAGCAGTTTACAGTTACAATATACTGTATGTATATGGTATTTAATCATTTGTATGAACACAGTGTAAACAGAGCAGTTTGCTGCTCTCTGTCAGCTCAGTGTCAGAACCATGATCAGATGTACTGACTTCACACTAGGGATCAGTTTCATTAGGATTTCATCAATACTATTACTCTTATCAATACCACTTATTGATCCAGTTCTCCAGTGATCAGCCAGAGGATGAGTACAGATTCTCTGAAATGCTGACTGGAGCTGCATCAGTGGGGATGATGGAAGTAGAGGTTGGAGAGACTGCAGCAGAATCAGAGGCTGAGGTCCCAAGTTCCCTGGAACAGGTGGTGTTGGTATGTGTAGGGCCGAAGATGATTGCATCCATCTGCGTTTCTGCCTCATACATTTTGTAGAGAATAGAGATTCTTTGCTCCAATTTATAGAGCTTGTGGCAGAGACAGACACAGCTCTTACAGCCTGGTACGGAGTAAGTGAAGTCATGGCTGTCTCTGTACCCCACTTGCTTCTTTAGATCCAGACACCAGATGAATAAGATGGTTTGTCTAGATAAACTTTATTTTCTGAGATGACGTGTGTCTAAATGTATTTTGTGAGAAAAGTGGCTTGAAAAATGTAAAAAGTAAAATGTAAAATGTAAAACTCAATATGTGGGAGAGCTTTTTGGCGGAACAGACAGTTCTCTGTAGTCTGAGCTGAGGTCTGATAGCATGAGCTGCTACTGCTGAAAGCAATAATCTGACAGAGGAAAACAGGAGGAGTCTAATTCAGATTAGCTGTAGCTTCATCCATTATTCTACTGTGAACAGAGTTATGAGGGGCGTGGCTACCTAATAACAGAGAGACTCCTCCTTCTAAACTTCTACATCTTATTTTTTCCTGCTCCTGAACTTTTCTCTCCACCACAGGGTCATTCTTCATCCTACCACAAGAAATAACATGAACTACTTTCTGTAGATAAAGACTTGAGTCAGGGTATGAATGTGCTCTCTCTCTTTATCAGCTGTTACTTTCAAATTCAGAAAAAGCTTTATTGGTATGAATGTTGCAGTTAAATATTCCCAAAACTAATGATGGTCCTCTCTCTCTCCAGACTCTGTCAGGCTGGTGGATGGGACTAGTCTGTGTTCAGGCAGACTGGAGGTGAAGTCTGAGCAGTCGTGGTCCTCAGTGTGTGAAGCTGACTTTGACCAGCAGGATGCAGAGGTGGTCTGTAGGGAGCTGGACTGTGGGGCTCCTTCAGTCCTCCAGGGGGCGCTCTATGGAGAAGTGGAGGATCCAATGTGGACCAAAGAGTTCCAGTGTGGAGGCAATGAGTCTGCTCTCCTGGACTGTAGAAGATCAGACTCAGCTAGAAGAACCTGCTCACCTGGTAAAGCTGTTGGACTCACCTGCTCAGGTAGAAGAGGAGCTGCAGCTTTGATTTGTCTTCATTTCTGTTCTAATGAACCTCACTTTATTCTTTTACTGATGACTCTCTTGTTTCTGTTCTAATGAAACTCACTTTATTCTTTTACTGATGACTCTCTTGTTTCTGTTCTAATGAAACTCACTTTATTCTTTTACTGATGACTCTCTTGTTTCTGTTTTAATGAAACTCACTTTATTCTTTTACTGATGACTCTCTTGTTTCTGTTCAGAGCCATTCAGGTTGGTGGGAGGAGCCAGTCGCTGTGCAGGTACACTGGAGCTGAAACAAGGAGAGTGGAGACCAGTGACTGACTATGTCTCGTCCGTGAGTGACTATGGCTGGTCCGGGAGTTACTCTGACTGGACCCTGAAGGAAGCAGATGTAATATGTAGAAATTTGGACTGTGGCTCTGCTGTTTCAACAAGAAGCAGATATGAATACTCAGACAGAGGTGGATGGAGGATCAGATCTGACTGTGTTCAGTCTGGATCTGCACTGAGGGACTGTGTATCATCATCAGATTCTTCTTCCTCCATCGTTGAGCTCACCTGCTCAGGTAAGTCCATCAGTGACATCATCTCTGACAGTAATATTTTCCTTCCTCTGTCACAGTGATAGTTGGTGGTTTCCATTGGACTGAACTGTAAACTTATCCAGGACGACAGCATCCTAAAGGGTAGAGAAGTTAGCTTGTTCCTGGAGGCTCATTGATTCAAACTGAGACAATCTGCACCTTTAAGGATATTCACACTACAAGAGAAAGCAGCAGTAGTAGCAGTTTACAGTTACAATATACTGTATGTATATGGTATTTAATCATTTGTATGAACACAGTGTAAACAGAGCAGTTTGCTGCTCTCTGTCAGCTCAGTGTCAGAACCATGATCAGATGTACTGACTTCACACTAGGGATCAGTTTCATTAGGATTTCATCAATACTACTACTCTTATCAATACCACTTATTGATCCAGTTCTCCAGTGATCAGCCAGAGGATGAGCACAGATTCTCTGAAATGCTGACTGGAGCTGCATCAGTGGGGATGATGGAAGTAGAGGTTGGAGAGACTGCAGCAGAATCAGAGGCTGAGGTCCCAAGTTCCCTGGAACAGGTGGTGTTGGTATGTGTAGGGCCGAAGATGATTGCATCCATCTTCGTTTCTGCCTCATACATTTTGTAGAGAATAGAGATTCTTTGCTCCAATTTATAGAGCTTGTGGCAGAGACAGACACAGCTCTTACAGCCTGGTACGGAGTAAGTGAAGTCATGGCTGACTCTGCCCCACTTGCTTCTTTAGATCCAGACACCAGATGAATAAGATGGTTTGTCTAGATAAACTTTATTTTCTGAGATGACGTGGGTCTAAATGTATTTTGTGAGAAAAGTGGCTTGAAAAATGTAAAAAGTAAAATGTAAAAATCAATATATGGGAGAGCTTTATGGCGGAACAGACAGTTCTCTGTAGTCTGAGCTGAGGTCTGATAGCATGAGCTGCTACTGCTGAAAGCAATAATCTGACAGAGGAAAACAGGAGGAGTCTAATTCAGATTAGCTGTAGCTTCATCCATTATTCTACTGTGAACAGAGTTATGAGGGGCGTGACTACCTAATAACAGAGAGACTCCTCCTTCTAAACTTCTACATCTTCTTTTATATGTTTTGGGGTATTTCTGCCTTAATTGGCAGCTGATGGTGGAGAAGTAGACAGGAGACAAGGGGGAGAGAGAGGGGTATGAAATGTACCAAAGGTCTCCAGTCAGAGTTGAATCAGGGACGTTGTGGTTATGTGGTGCTGTAACCATTCAGCTACCACGGTGCTCTGATCTTCTTTATTTTCTGATATCATGCATTGCTGTCCACCACAGTGTCATTCTTCATGTTACAGAGGTCTGTCTGTATTACTGGTTTTTATGTTGTTTGTCTGAAACTTTCTGTTGCTGCCTGTCTTGGCCAGGACACTCCTGCAAAAGACAAGTTTAATCTTAATGAGGTTTTCCTGCTAAAATAAAGATTCAGTAGAAAACAGAAACATTCTACCACAAGATGGTGCCTGAATAAGACATTTTAAAATCACACAAATATCTTGAACTACTTTCTGTAGATAAAGACTTGAGTCAGGGTATGAATGTGCTCTCTCTCTTTATCAGTTGTTACTTTCAAATTCAGAAAAAGCTTTATTGGTATGAATGTTGCAGTTAAATATTCCCAAAACTAATGATGGTCCTCTCTCTCTCCAGACTCTGTCAGGCTGGTGGATGGGACTAGTCTGTGTTCAGGCAGACTGGAGGTGAAGTCTGAGCAGTCGTGGTCCTCAGTGTGTGAAGCTGACTTTGACCAGCAGGATGCAGAGGTGGTCTGTAGGGAGCTTGGCTGTGGGGCTCCTTCAGTCCTGCAGGGGGCGCTCTATGGAGAAGTGGAGGCTCCAATGTGGACCAAAGAGTTCCAGTGTGGAGGCAATGAGTCTGCTCTCCTGGACTGTAGAAGATCAGACTCAGCTAGAAGAACCTGCTCACCTGGTAAAGCTGTTGGACTCACCTGCTCAGGTAGAAGAGGAGCTGCAGCTTTGATTTGTCTTCATTTCTGTTCTAATGAAACTCACTTTATTCTTTTACTGATGACTCTCTTGTTTCTGTTCTAATGAAACTCACTTTATTCTTTTACTGATGACTCTCTTGTTTCTGTTCTAATGAAACTCACTTTGTTCTTTTACTGATGACTCTCTTGTTTCTGTTCAGAGCCTTTCAGGTTGGTGGGAGGAGCCAGTCGCTGTTCAGGTACACTGGAGGTGAAACATGGAGAGTGGAGGCCAGTGAGTGACTCTCACTCTGCCTGGATCCTGAATGACTCTGGCTGGACCCTGAAGGAAGCAGATGTAATATGTAGATATTTGGACTGTGGCTCTGCTGTTTCAACAAGAAGCAGAAATGAAGATTCAGACAGATCTGTATGGGGGATCAGATCTGACTGTCTTCAGTCTGGATCTGCACCGAGGGACTGTGTATCATCATCAGGTTACTCTTCCTCCATCCTGGAGCTCACCTGCTCAGGTAAGTCCATCAGTGACATCATCTCTGACAGTAATACTCTCCTTCCTCTGTCACAGTGATAGTTGGTGGTTTCCATTGGACTGAACTGTAAACTTATCCAGGACGACAGCATCCTAAAGGGTAGAGAAGTTAGCTTGTTCCTGGAGGCTCATTGATTCAAACTGAGACAATCTGCACCTTTAAGGATATTCACACTACAAGAGAAAGCAGCAGTAGTAGCAGTTTACAGTTACAATATACTGTATGTATATGGTATTTAATCATTTGTATGAACACAGTGTAAACAGAGAGTTTGCTGCTCTCTGTCAGCTCAGTGTCAGAACCATGATCAGATGTACTGACTTCACACTAGGGATCAGTTTCATTAGGATTTCATCAATACTACTACTCTTATCAATACCACTTATTAATCTGGTTCTTCATCAATACTCTTATCAGCTCTTTATCATTATAGTAATATTATTACTATATTAAAATGATAGTTAATGAAAGTCATGAATCCACAACAGGACGATAATGTATTTATATTTTAGAGTTAAAAATACAGAGTTTGCTGACATCAACAACAATGTTTACAACAGTGTCACAATATGAACTCAATAATATCTCCATGGAAACAAGCAGAACCCAAAACCAGGTTTTACCATCCAATAATCTCACTCCTTGTTTTCTTCAAGTAGTGATAAAAGAACTGAGTTTAAACATACCTCAGGTTTTTAAGTGTTTAATACTGGTTCCAGTTCAGAAGCAGGTTTCAGGGGGCATCCCTACCTCAGACCAGTGTTAATAATTACAGTTCAATCAGGAAAGACCAGAGAATGAAGTAAAAGTAATTGTTTATGATACAGATGATATTCATGAGTAGGTATATTCAAAGCCACTCGGTGTTTGGACTCTGCATGGAGAGTTTTATAATCAAAGGACATCTGTCCCGAGCAGCAGTAAGATAGTTCCCCCCATGGAGTTCAGACAGTGGTGGAGGCTGATGACTTCAATCAATCAATCTCAGGCCAAATCACAAGAATCATCTTGAGGAACTTTTCACATGGAGCAGGACTAGACTGTATTCTTTGATTCATTTGATCATGAGCAAGCACTTTGGTATGAATCTGTCTCTTTATTAGTTGTCACTTGACATGTTCTGTCTCAAAAGAAACTAACTGTGCGCTAAAACATAAAAAACAAAGGGGGTAACTTACAAAAAAACATGTTGAAATTAATGTAAGACAAAAAATATGCAACAAATAAAGTCATCTTAACTTTCACATACTCTGCAGTTAGTTAAAATTGTTTTGCCCACAGACATAAAAAGGATTACCCATAATCCCTTGCTATTACTCCCAGATGCAGGTAAATGTCTGGTGTAGTTGTTTCATTTAGTGGGATTCAACCAGAACCTTTTTAACCATGTAAGGCCTTCACACCGGACGCGGAAGCTGCGATTAGCTGCGAAGCGAGAAGCGGAGCTATTTTCCTTTCGGTGCTCGTGTTAGTCAATGGTGTCGTTCACATAGGAAGCACCGCGGCGCTCTGCCCCGCTGCCGGCGCGCACCGTGCAGCGATCGTTTCGGCGTCTGGTCTATTTTCTCTGCGTGCCGCGTCTGAATCTGTCAAGCCGGGCAAGAAGTCAAACAAAGCAACAACGAGAGAATCCGGTTTTCTAAATAAAGTATTTCAAAATAAAACTATTTTTCAATAATTAAACACCCCGTTTAACAAATGTGGTGTGGCACGTACATACACACACAAAAGAGAGGCGCTACACTTCAGCCAATCATCTCTGTGTATTTACAGACCTGCTGCTTCAGCCAATCATCTCTGTGTCTCCTACCATGGACGGGGTCTCCGGGGCCCAGCAGCAGGGGTTTCAGGTGCTCCGGGGCTCCATGGACGGGGTCTCCGGGGCCCAGCAGCAGGGGTTTCAGGTGTTCTGGGGCTCCAGTTTCACCATCAGCTGCTCCGTCCAGCCTCAGTACCCAGGAGGCTCCTTCCAGCTCACCTTCACCTCCTCCAACACAGCATACAACTACACCCAGCCAGCTGTCAATCACTCTGCTGACTTCCTGTTTCCTGCTGCAGACCCCGCCCACCAAGGAAGCTACAGCTGTGTTTATGGCGTCTATGTTTTTTCTCATAGCTTCTCCTCTGAGAGCCGTCTGCTCTCTCTCACTGTCACAGGTAAGCTGAAGCAGAGTGTGAAGCTCAGTCCAACTGAGACGTCACACTGACTTTGTTTCCATGTTTGATAAAAAGTCATGAGGCAGCCGGAGCGACCCAGCGACCTACAGAGAGCTGAGTCACAATCTGATGAAGGAGCTGTAAACTGTTTCCTTCCCGGCTTCTTTAACATTATTCAACCATAACAACTGTGTTGTAGTGGAAAGTAAAAGTGAAGCCAGATAAGCACTATAATGATAATAAACAGGGTTTACATGATGAACTCAGAGCTTCACCAGGATCACATCTGATTTAACTGCATGTAAAGATGTTGACTGTTAACAATCAGTTGAATCATTTTAAGCAGACAGGAGCTTTAAGGAGAGAATCAGCAGACTTTCATTCATTCTTTCAAAGCAGCTGTGAACACATGAGTGGTTTTTGTTGAACATCATCAGCATACAGAGAGGATCAGATGAACTTATTCTCTAAGAGCTGAATCAACAAGCTGCTTCAGACTTCACTGATTTTAGGAGATTTAACGTCATTAAAGTTTCTGTTTGATGGGAGCTGTTGTCCTCATGATGTCATGTGATCTAATGTGATGACTGAATGTGTCTCATCAGGTCCAGATGAAAAACCCCCAGATAAGAAACCTTACAGAACAGGTTCTATCATCACACTGGTCGTCCTGCTGGTCGTCCTGCCGTTGGTCGTAGCTGCCGTCTATTTCATCCTGAAGGTACTGAACCTGTTTTATTAACTTAACTTTATTTTGGTGACATTTTATGAACCACTGAAATGTGCACTACAAAATTGTAATGTTAAAAATATTAGTAGTTGTTAGTGATTAGTATTATTGACTAGAAGTAGAATACTACTAAACATTACCTGACATGCTAACATCAGGAAAGATTAAACTCTTAAACTTTAGGAGTTGAGATATGAGTGAATGATGAACACTTACTCAGTCTACACCACTAGAACAGAAGGATTTCTGTAGTTTATTATTTTATGGTAAACTTCACATAATGCTGATCTTTTAAAGATGGCCTACATGACATTACTATTCTCAGAAAGTCTTAGTTCATATTCAGGACATTATGATAGTCCCATTAACACAATCAGCTGTTTACTGTCACACTAGCAGTAGCATCTCTAAACATGTGATTAAATGTGAAGACTGTTTGCTCTGGTAATTACATCAAGATCACAAGTGTTGATCACTTTTTGCATGAAGGGTTTCTTAACTAAACCCAATCTATTACGGTCTATGATCTAAACTGGACGTTTGCTGACTGAAAGAGTTTGTTCCACTTCTTTAAACATGTAAACCTAAAACAACTGGTAACGCCTGAATGTGACAGCATGGTGACAGTACACCTGTTTCAGTTTTATGTTTTATGCTAAAGGACAATAGAAATATGTTCTGGGTCAGATGAGTAACATTATGGCAGTGGACCAATCATCATTGTAGTGCTGATTCATGTCATACATTATTTTCTTAAAGTGCTATGTAGCCTTTCAAATAATATAAAAAGAATTGAGTTGTTTCTGTTAAGTTCCTGTTAACTTTTCTATTTCTCAAATTCTGGAATAAATGACCTGTGCTGGTTGTTTAGAGGACTGGTTGAAATGAAGCTTTATACTGAAGAGAGGAGTGATGCAGATCTATGTTGTCATGTCTCTCCAGGCCAGCAGGGGGCAGAGGTCAGACCCACCGGAGAACACTGAGCTGGGTTATTATAATCCTGGTGTTTCCAGAGCTGAAGGACAGCCGGCTGAAGAGGAAGGAGCTCAGGGAGCAGAGTAGGACCTCTGAGGACAAACACAAACCCTCTGAAGAAGAAAATCATCACCAGCACCAACGCTCCAAAACAGGAAGTAGTGAGACCTTTATTAAGACCACTAGAAGAAGAGCAGAGAGGAGATCTGATTGGATGATTTATGGGTTTATATTTTTTATTCTATACACCACTTATTCAGCTCAAATGTGTTATTGCTATTTTCAATATATTTGTTTTTTGAGAAAAAGAAAAAATCAAAATCAAGTGAAATTAAATGTTTTATGTTGGTTTTGCTGTTTTATCAGATGTGTTTCTGCTGAATGTTCACTCATCCATCATTTACTGTTTTCAGAGCTTCATCATTGAATGTTTCGCTTGTTTACTGAGAGAAAACCCAAATCAGAGAAACTCCACTGATACCGATGGCTTCTCACATATTGCACACACACACACACACACACACAAACATATACACACACACACACACACACACACACACACACACACACACACACACACACACACACACACACACATACACACACACACACACACACACACACACACACGGTGCTGCTGACGCTCGGTTGTTGTTGAGGCACAGACACCAGGAAGCTTAAGATGGTCAAACACTGTCACAATAAAATGTTCTGGACATTATTAACTTACTGAAACTAAATGTTGGTATTTTTTTTGTCACCTTTGTTTGTGTCTCTGCAGACTGTTCAGTTAGCTAAGAAGTGCTAATGCTACGCTAGTAAATAGAGAAGAGATGACCCTTTTTATTTGATTGTTAAAGTAGAGAAGACTTATCTATCTATCTATCTATCTATCTATCTATCTATCTATCTATCTATCCATCCATCCATCCATCCATCCATCCATCTATCCATCTATCTATCTATCTATGTATCTATCTATTGTAGTGTATTTTCTGCTACAGATCAATGTATTATGTATTTCTAATATTGTATTTCTAAGCATTTCTAAGCTAAAAGTTCTGTGTCTGTGGAGGCCTATATTATAGTTCATATAACGGTCAGAGTCATAAGATCTGTGTGAACTTGATATGAACTTCCGTTCATAATAGACAGAGGCTGGGGAATTCTGCTGATACCATCCTAATAATGGTACCATTCTATACAATGGTAATTAACATCAGGAGGTATTGGATCATGGGAATATAAACAAGTAATTGATTGTGCCTGTGTTCATGCTTAGGACGTATATTTGTGGGGCGTAAACTTGATATAAAAGATGGTGTACACTGAGAGACAGAGACAGACAGAATGGAGGCTCCATTGGAACAGAGGGACACCTTAGCAGCATTAGATTTGATAGAGTTCTGTCTCCACTATTGGCAATAAAGAAAACTAAAAAGAGCATCGACTTGGTCTTTAATTAATTCATTCTTCTCACTTGGAGGGTGATAAAATTCACCACAATCATGGCGCTCTGCGAGCAGGGTGGTTCTGAAGACAGATCCAGAGTCTTGAATTTGGGAAGAGAGACAGAGAAGAGATTGACAGCTTGGCCAGCTGGATCCACACATTGGTGAGTGAACTTTTTCTCTGTTTCTTTCTCTCTCCCCGATCAAGACGATGGAGTTTTCAACCAAATTAAGAACTGTAAGCGAGGAAGAATGAATTAATGACCTGTCATTAAATTTATAAAGGGTCCCAAAGCTAAATTTGTTAAGGAAATAGAATATAAAGAGAATTCTCACGTTTGGAAAATCTAAATTTATTTTGTGAAGTAATATAGGCCTACTGTATTTATTTATTGTGCACTTCGAAGTTATTGTGTAAAGAAGCAGACTTTGGTTTAAGTTTGTTTAAGTTAAATGTGCATCGTTCTGGCGCTAAGATTACATTTGTTGACTTCCGGTGACGCAATGAACGTGCTTGCAGCATAGCAGCAGAGCTCCGCTGGACAAAATAACAGATTAGAGTGACAACAATAATATTTTGACGCCGAAACGCTAAAAAACACTCATGAAGCATGAGCTCCTCCGCCGGCCAAAGGAGACAGGACAAACCCGACCCTTCACGAGGAAAAGTGGAGAATAAGCCGAATCAACCGAGCCCACCTAGCAAAAACATGGCTAGTAGCAACACGTGTCCGTCTCCGCCTGATAAATCGATACTGGAGGAGTTGAAGAGACTCCGACAAGAAAACCAGGATGGACACAACCACACCAAATTGGCCCTTGGCCGTGTTGAACAAACTGTTTCGGACATAAAAGGCCAACTGGCGGAACACGAAGTAAGAATGGGAAGAATGGAGGAGAGAATTGGGGCGGCCGAGGATGCGGAGATACGCCACCAGAGGGCACTGAGATACCTGCTGCACCGGGATATTGAACTCTCGGCAAAATGCGACGACATGCAAAACAGGCTGAGAAGAAACAACATCAGGATCTTTCAAATCCCGGAAGACAGTGAAGGTAAAGATATGGCTGGATTTATCAAAGACCTGCTCCAGAAGGAACTTAAATTACCACCAGACCTGGACATTAAGATTGAAAGAGCACATCGCTCTCTTGTGGCCAAACCCAGAGATGCTACAGCCCCCCCAAGATCGATCATAGTGAGATTTTTGGATGCAGCAGTGAAGGACACAATCATCAAGCAGGCATGGAGCCAGGGTCCAGTCCTCTTTCAAGGAAAGCGGATCTACTTTGATCAGGACTATTCCCCCGACCTACAGCAGAAACGGATGAGGGTACACGAAGTTATCAAGCAACTTAAAAAGAAAGACATACAGGCGAGATGTCTATACCCAGCCCAACTACGCATCAAGTTGAACACCGGGGAGAAGACCTTTACATCATTAACAGGTGCCGCGACGCTGCTGAGAGAGCTGGGGGTTAACGTGCGCTATGAGGAGAGGGAGCGCATCGAGGAAGAACTGAAGGATGGATGGAGGAGCCAAGAGGGGAGAAAAAGGAGAGCGTTTCTGTCAACAGCTGACTTTAAGGCCCTTCTGCAGGAGGGAGATTGAAGTGACTGTGTCATTAGGATGGATAAGAAAAACAAAAAACTTGTGTCAACCAAATCGGTGGTAAGATCGACAACCACACATTAAGTTATGTAACTAACGGGCTGCTATCACAAAAAAACAAAAAAAAAAAAAAAAACACAAGCGTCAATAGATTATCCTTTCTTTTCTTTTCTCCAAACATATATTGTTGTCACACAATAAGGCTATGTGTTAGTCCAAGGAGTCTATGCTTGAATATATGAGTGGATTACACTCATCTGGACCTCTTTTACACTTTAATGTAATATTGGTCACACTCGCACTTTTTGTGCTTTTCTCCACAGAGAGGGTAGGTCACACCTCTCTGCCCCAACATCACCAGGGATCTGACGCAGTTTTAGTTCAGTTCCAGCGTCAGATTGATGAAGTGGAAGGTCGTTTTTGTGTTATCTATACTGTTCTTTATTCTTTGTTTCTCCTGACATATCCTACAGACAATGTTTTGTTAGTGATTAGACTTATTTTGTTAAAACAGGTAGGGAGTTATATCACAAGACCATACGAAGATCATGGCTGAGTTGAATTTCATAAGCTACAATATAAGAGGAATTAATAACCCAATCAAAAGGAAAAAAATCTTGGGACAATTAAAGAAATTGCATTGTTCTGTTGCTCTAATCCAGGAAACGCACTTGTCACAGTCTGAGCATTTAAAACTGAAGAGAGAGTGGGTTGATCAGGTCTACAGTGCATCATGTGGGAGGAAAAAGAAGAAAGGGGTTGCAATACTGTTTAATAAATCTGTATACTATAACAATGAGAAAGTTTTTCAAGATGATGAAGGTCGATACGTTATGGTGATAGGCACAATTGGAGGGAAGAAGATAACTATACTTAATATATACGCCCCAAATGAAGACTGTCCTCATTTTTTTAAAAAGATAGCAACCTTATTGGCAGATAAAAGTGAGGGGGTTATAATAGCGGGAGGTGACTTTAACTGCACCTTGGATTCAAAATTGGACAGGTTACCTGCAACAAGAAAATCTCAATCTAAAATGTCCAAGGGGTTATCAGATATGATGAAGGAATTGGGTCTAGTGGACATCTGGCGACAACTCCACTCTAATGAGAACACAAACAATTTGGAAAGAAAGACATTCTTAAAAAATTAAAGGAAGTTAGACAACAATTGGATGAGGTTCTGACATATAAGGCAGAGGGAGCTATGAGATATACTAATAGAAAGTATTATGAGATGGGAAATAAGGCTAGCAGGCTATTGGCCTTTCAGCTCAGAAAAGCCCAATCTAACCGTGCAATTCCCAAAATTAGGAACCCCGAAACCAATCAGGTTGAGACCGAACCCACAAAAATATCAGACTCATTTGCCTCGTATTACAAACAACTATATAAGGCTGAAGAACTACAATTTAAGGAAGAAAGAACATCAGAATTTTTAAGATCCCTTAAAATGAATAAACTATCAAATGAAGAGGCAGAACTTCTAATAAAACCCATTTCAGAAAGTGAAATTAAAGAAAGCATTACTAAACTTAAAAACAACAAAACACCAGGAACAGATGGTTTCTCTGGAGAATACTATAAAATATTTGTGAATGAGCTCACACCCATATTATGTAAATTATATAATTATGTTTTAAAATCAGGAGACCCCCCAAATTCATGGTCGGAAGCCATATTAACAGTGATTCATAAGGAAGGGAAGGACCCCCTTCTGTGCAATAGTTATCGCCCAATAAGTTTACTTTGTGTGGATTATAAAATCCTGACCTCGATAATAACCTCTAGAATCCAAAAAAACATTAAAAAATTAATAGAACCAGACCAGACAGGATTTATATTAGGACGTCAAGGAACAAACAATATAAGAAGAGCCCTGAATTTGCAGGCAATAGCGGCAAGAGACAAACAATCGTCAATGCTTCTCGGCCTAGACGCCGAGAAAGCATTTGATCGAGTAGATTGGGTTTTTCTGAAGCAGACACTGATAGAAATGGGCTTTGGGAGGGAATTTGTAGCCTGGATAAATCTATTATATAAAGAGCCCAGCTCCAAAGTCAGAGTTAATGGTCATTGTTCTAGCTTTTTTAGGATAGAGCGAGGGGTGAGACAGGGAGACTCATTGTCACCCATCCTGTTTACTCTTAGTATTGAACCTCTGGCAGAGGCGATACGCCAAAATGTACAGATTCAAGGGATAACGGATGAAGGAGGTTCAGTTCATAAGATAGCTTTATTCGCAGATGATATTTTGCTTTTTGTAAAAAACCCACTCTCTTCCATCCCTGCACTTATGAACTGCCTACATAAATATGGGTCACTGTCTGGATACAAAATTAATGAAAATAAATCAGAAGCCATGATGATTTCGGGTACCTGGCCTACACAGCTGAATAGTACTGTCTCTTTTCGCTGGTCCAAACAAGGATTTAGATATTTGGGAATAATGATTACACCTAACCCCACTCAACTGTTTGAGGCAAATTACAACAAATTAATTAAACAAATAAAAAATGATGTGACACGCTGGGAAGTCCTACCCCTGTCTTTAATCGGCAGAATAGAGACGGTAAAAATGAACCTATTACCCAGACTTCTCTTTTTGTTTCAATCCCTCCCGATTAGAGTGCCCGTTTCTACCTTAAAAATGTTGGATAAACTAATTTTAACATTTATATGGCAAAAGAAGAGACCGAGGGTAAGATTAAAATCTCTTCAACTATCCAAAGACAAGGGAGGTTTGGGTCAACCAAACCTCAAAAGTTATTACTGGGCTGCACAAATAAATGCAATAGTGGCATGCCTCAGAAATGACCGAGAGGCAATATGGACCAAGATTGAACAAGACTCTGTTAAGGGCGTTTCCTTATCAGTACTCCCATTTATGGATATAAAGTCAGTCAATAAAATTAAAATAAAGAATGAATGGATAAAACACACTCTAAAAGTCTGGACAATAGTAAAAAAAATGCTTGGTGGACCAATGTCAATTTCAAGAGCCATGTTGATAGTAGGAAATATAGAATTCCCACCTTCCCTGTGGGATAGCGGGTTTAGAAGGTGGGCAGACAAAGGTCTCCGTACAATTAATCAACTTTTCAGAGGAACAGAATTTAAATCATTTTCTCAACTCCAAGAACAATTTGACCTCCCATCGAAGGATCTATAGAGATACCTTCAGATACGACATTATGTTACAAACCATAAGGAAAAGGAAATAGAAGAATACTTTATTAGTGTTTTAGAGAAACATTTCCCAACAAAAAAACACTTATCTAATATTTATAAAAGGCTAGCAACGAGCACTCTACAAAACACGGAGTACATTAAAGAAAAATGGGAATTGGAAATGAATGTTATAATTGAAGATTCTACATGGGAGGACATATGGGCAGGCTGCCACAAGGGAATTAATAGTCAATTATGGAAAGAGTTTGACTGGAAGGTAAAGATAAGATTTTTTAATACTCCTCTTGTTATCTCCTCATATGTGAAAAACTCTAATTTGGCACTATGTTGGCGAAAATGTTTAAAATGTCTAAATAAAAAGTTCAAAAAAAAAAAAGATTACATTTGTTGAAAGGGGTTTTGACCTCTAGTCCTGGCTATAAAATAATGAATGATTTTAATATGCACATGGAGAAATAAGAGAAATAAGAGTAAATAAGAAGAAATATGAGAGACATATGAGAGATATGGAACTGTGAAGGTATGTGCATTTGAGCACACCTCAAGTTCAGAAATTCATAGGAGAATCTATGAATTAGTTTGAAGTTGTATTTTAATGAAATAAATGCGCAGTTTAGACCCGAAAATAAACAGTTTGAAGACGTATGCGGACGTAGGTGCCGAATATGCAGTTTGGATACCAAAGTGATAAATGAATATATATTAAGTCGCATTTAAGTTTAGGTCAGAGTGTGCGCAGTTTGGCAAGAAGTCCTAGGCAAATTTAAAAGTGATTACTGTGTTTTATGAAGTCGCATGCCCAAATTTGAAGTATGGGGAAAGGATTTGTGCCTGATCAGCACTAAAGAGGTCCTAATGAAATGGTTTAAAGAAGAAAAGAGCTCGAGTAAAGTTTAATAGAAGTTAATCTCTCTCTCTCATTTTGTGTTGTGAGGACACAATGTGAGGATTTCTGCAGACGACAGGTGATTTCTGCAGATATATAAAACCGAGGTTTGAAGACGACGCAGGTTTACGTATTTTTATTAATTGATATTAATGTTCTGCTAATTCTCTGCTGTGTATAAAAAGTCTCTCTCCCCCTCCCTCTCTGACACACACACACACACACACACACACACACACACACACACACACACACACTCATGCCTTGACATAAACAGAGGGATATTCTTCCTTAATGTACACGAGCACGTACATACAATAGAAAGGCTGTTTTACTAAACTTGTTTCATCGATTCGCCTGGCTGAAGTTATGTGGATTTGATTGTGTTCCTGACTTCACAACAAAACTCATCCGTTCTGACGTTCTGCTCTGTGTCAGCCATAAACTTGAGACGGCTTGAGGCTGGAACTCAAAAGGCTCTGACGCTGGTCTGCGCAGAGAGAGAGCGCGGATGGAAAGTTGCGTGTGACAGTCAAGGCGCAGTCTGCTGCAAGACACAGGAAGGCTGTTTTCCTGTCATTTTCTGATTCTTTCCTATTCAAGATTATATGGTTAAATAAACATCTCCTTTCTCTATAAAAAGGGGACATGAGCTGTACACTGTAAGTGAACGGACTTATATATATATAAATAAATTAGACAAGAACAATCCTCTTCCTCCATAAGAAGAGTGATTGATGAGCTCTGTTAGACAGAGTAGTCAGGAACATATACACACACATACACGAACATCTCTCTCTCTCTCTATCTTTCCCTTTTTGCTGCTTTGGTTATAAAAAGTTTGTTTGTAAAAGTGTTTTTGAAGATTGTTTTTATAATTATGGTATAAGACATTATTATTCTTATCTTTAGTAGAGGTTTTGGAAAGGTTGTCTTGATCATTAGATTAAAACAATGGTTTGTAAACACTTAGGTCTGTAGGATTGTGTAAATATTTTTAGAGGTTTGATGGAGTGTTAATTAGTTCGGGTGATAGTAAACTTAGTAGTTGCTGTTTATTCTAGAGAAAAGTTAATTTGAATAAATAGGTGAAGATTGATCTTTATTGTTTAATGTGACGGATTATTTTGACTTGACTAACAGACTGACTTTTTTGAATTATTCTAATTTTTGGGTTAATGATAATTGCTTTGATTGATTGATTGATTGTCTGAATTGTTAAGTCAATTAGAGTGATTGATAAGAGTAGCTGATAATGGTTAATTGTTGAATGATTGAACGGTTTAAATTGTTTGATTGAGTGGCCAGCTAGTGTGTTGAATTATACTTGTTGCTAAACTTGTTGTGTTCTATTGATTGTTTATTTGTTTGGTTACTTTGATTACTTTAATTGTTTGTATGATTGAGGTTTAATTAGCTGTGTGAATGATTAATTGAGGATTGATGGTTTATTGATTAATTGATAAACTGCCTGGTTGATGAACTCATGGTTGTAATTGATTGATGACAAACTGACATGTTGGTTGTCAGATGTGAGGATTGATTGATAATTATTTGTTTATGGTTACATTGCTTTGATTGATTGATTGGTAACCAATTAACTGAGTGGTGGATTAATCGATTTCTGTGATTGACTTGTTTGACTGAAGGTAATTGTAATTGTATGCAAGATTGATTGATTGATGATGAGTGATTGATTGACGGGGTAATGAAGTGGTTGTTTGATAAATTAATTGCTTTAATTGATGATGATCAATTGATTGATTGATTGATTGATTGACGAATTGATTGATTGATTCATTGATTGATTGGATTTTTATGAGTAATTGATTTGTCCAATTTGATATTTTGATTAATGATTGGCCTTTGACCTAGTAATAACAATCAGCTAATGATAGCATCTTGATTTATTATTAGTTTATTACTATTGGCTCATTTGTTTATTAGCTTATAGTGGGTAAAAGATAGTTGATTGGAATTGATTAATTGATTATCGGTTAATCTGTGTAAGTAGGATTTGTGAATTGTGGAAGTGGACCTTTACTATCTTTCACTGAGCTGTTTATTATAAATTCAAAATCAACTTAAACCTTTGATTTAATTGGTTAATTAAGTAAACTACACTGGTGTCCATTGCCCTTCTTCAACAACACTAAAATTCATATTTTTAGTACGGTTGGATTCAAATTTATATTCACATATATTTGTACATGGTACACATGCCTTGTGTATAACAGGATTATATCACAACTCGCACTGATCTTACTATAATACACATGAGTAGTTTTGATTTGTGACAACTTCTGATTTGTGCATAATCTGAGCAGCATTTAATTCAATCATACTAATAAATAAAATAAAGTCAAAAAGTGTGGTTGAAGTAAATAAAGTCAAAGAAAAGTTAGTTGGATTATCATCTGTTGAGGTTTACAAAAAGTGTGTTTGAATAGACAATTTTTGAAAAAGTGGTCTGTTGCCTAATTTAGGGATTGCTCAGTATTTACAACAAATAACACAAATAATCCCCTCGTGCAGGGAATTGATAACAAATCTAAAAAATTTAATAAAATATGGGCAGAAATTGACCAGCCCTGGCCGCCAGAGGGTACCTTCGATCCAGAAGTGATAAAAACATTGCAATTGCTCGTCAATACATGCAAAACAGAACAGAAGAAAGGCAGAAAATAGCAGAGAAGAAAAGAACTGCATCGCAAGAAAGAACATGCCCAGAAAGAGCAAGATCAAGAGACACTCAGAAAACTCAACCAAATACAGTTGACAGGACACAAAAACAAAGAGAAGAAGCAAGCACCAGTAATGCAGTATCAGCCACAGCCAAATCAACCGCAGCCACCCTTAACACCAGCCACGCAGGTCACTACTCAGCCTCAATATCCTCAACCGGTCTATGGTCAACCCCAGGGATGAAGAGGAGAAAACAGAGGAGATACTGGACCAGGTGACAAAGGCAATGGGAATACAGGCCCCTTCATGCCACAATGCTTTAATTGCGGCAGAGTGGGCCATCAAGCTCGCAACTGTGGGAGACCAGGAGGAGGAAACCCTAGAGGGGGATATGCCTTCAGACAGCATGGACCCAGAGTACAACAATGGCAACAACAGCGGCCACCAATGGGACCGGTAAACCCTTACAGGGGGCCGGCACCAGGATTCTAGGAGTGCCCGGAGAACCCGAAAGGGGGGTGTCAGCTGGTGGTGTCTAAACCGGAAAACGATCCAACAATTTGGGTAAAAGTAAACAATCGTCCATTGAAACTGATGGCAGATTGCGGAGCTACTTTTACCTATATCCGGCCTCATGATTCTACACACCTTCCTATGTCTGGCAAGTACGTTCGGACAATCGGATTTGAGGGAATAAAACAGCTGATACCTTCCACAAAACCTGTGGAACTCCGCTACAAGAATCAAAAAACTACAATACCCATTCTTGTTTCAGAACAAACCCCCATTGGACTATCTGGAAGAGATACATTATGCAGATTGAAGTGTACAATAAAATGTACACCAGACGGCTGTTTGGTGGAAGTGCCACATGAAAATGATCATCAAATGACCATGAAAGCAGAAACTGAAGCACCAGTGGTCTACTGGATTGGAAATCTCAGTCAAGATCTGATTGAACCAGCAAGAGTGTGGGAAAAGTTTATCTTGGCAAACTTACTGGGAGCTAGGATACCAATATGTACTACACTGTACGCACCAGTATTTCAAAGATCCCACCAACTCAGATCCAGATGAGTGGCTGAAAACCCAACCGAAACAAGTTCAACTCAGTTCAGGATGTATAATCTTGGGCCGACAAGGTGCTGCAATGAAGATAAATAACGATGTTATTTGAACCAGGAACATAAGAATCGAGGGAAGCATTCCTCATGTGACTCTAATGATTGCTGAAGATTACGAACAGAAGCATATTGGGGCAATGATGGCAGAATCAGAAGAGGCCATCTTTGTAACGACAAAAGAAAACCCAGCTGTCTGGATAAGTGAAGATCAGCAATTCATCAAAATGATGATCTCAGCACAAGGAGTTGGTCAACCACAGACTGTACAAATGACAAATGAGTCAATGTTGTCTGTCACACCTGACAGGAACTTCATGGAAGAAATGTCAGAACAGGTTCAAGAGAGCTTGTGGTCCCAATACAACACCGAAGCATTTCTGACATTCAGAATCTATAAGGAAAGCACCCAGACCAAGGACAGTCAGAGAAATGATGAAATTCTTGGGGATTACAGGTTATAGTTCGGCATGGATTGAGAATTACACAGAACTCACAGGGCCCCTGAGAGCTATGATTAAAAGACACTGGAAGCAGTCAATTGCATTGTAATCTCATTTGGACACAAGAAGGTCACCTGGCATTTGCGACAATTAAACAGAAATTGCTAGAGGCACCAGCATTGACATTGCCTGATTATTGTAAGAATTTTGTGATGTATGTCTAGTCATCTCCTGAGGGCAAGCATGCCTGTGCTGTTCTTGCTCAACCCACGGGTACGGGGACTAGCCCCCCACCTATTGTATATTATTCTTCTGCTTATTCAGAAGTGGAGATGGGCCTTGCCCCATGCTATAGAGATCTGATAGGAGTTTATAGAATGTATGAGAAAGCTTCAGGCCTTACAATGGGCTATCCATTGACAATTGTGACCCATCACAGTCTGAGGAATCTCTTAAACCATGGCAAGTTCACTTTGACGATGCCTAGAATTAGAGACTATCATAGGCTTTTAGAACAAGAGGATGTTACTTTAGCTAGGTGTAATACGATTAACCCAGCCGACACTTTGTCGACTCCTGATGATGGGGAGCCGTATAATTGTTTAGTAGAAGCAGAAAAATATTCTAAACTTCGATCAGACCTACAAGCACTCCCACTCCGGGAGCCAGATTTAGAATATTGGACTGATGGGTCTTGTTACAGAATGGGAGATAAATTAAGTGCAGGATATGCAATTGTTAAAGCGGAAGGCTCTGCCTTTGTAACTGAAAAGCTGAAGCTGTTCCACAGCCATGTTCAGCACAGCTCACTGAATTGATTGCTTTAACGCAAGCTTGTCTAATGGCAGAAGGTAAGCGTGTTACAATATACACCGACTCTGCATATGCTCATTCAGTTTGTCATTTCTTTGCTGCAGTATGGAAGGGACGTGGCTTTAAGAAGACTGATGGTTCCCCCATGCACCATCATGCACAAATTGTGAAGCTGTTACATGCTGTAATGAAACCTAAAGAAATAGCTATAGCTAAATGTGCAGCACATAAATCGGATACATCTAGAGTTACTCGAGGTAACAATGCAGCAGATGAAGCCGCAGAGGTAGCTGCTGGGACACATAAGACAGAGAAAGTCCTTTTGGTCACACATGTAGTAGACTTAGAAGACAATATCTCACTCAGAGACATGGTGTTGATGCAGAAAGGAGCTAATACAATGGACAAACAGTTGTGGTTAGCTAGAGGTGCAAGTAAAGATGCCACAGGTCTGTGGAGAAATCATGATGGCCTGGTGGAAGCGCCTCCGGACTTATTGAGTTTATTGCTAAATGACGCGCATGGACTCGCCCATGCGGCGAGGGGGGAAGTGTGAAGGAAAAATTATAAAAGAGTATGGTTTTTGGACATCTTTTATGCTAGAACAGATTGATTAGGTCATAGGAAGATGCACAATTTGTTTGAAGAATAACATCAGAAGAGGTGTACTAACCCCACCAGGACACATTCCAACACCTAATGGTCCTAGGAGGGAACTTGTTATTGACTACGTGGACATGATTCGCCCAGTAGGGGGTAAGAGATACATGTTGGTAGTTGGGGATAGATTTAGAAGATGGGTGGAAGCATGCCCTGTAGCATCCCCAGAAAGAAGATGGTCGGACTCTTTGAATGATGTTTTGTGAATTTATTCAAATCCATTCTACACCGTAAGAGCTGAGTGAAACAAAAATAAATATGAATTCACTACACTTGTACAATGATATTTCTGTTAAAGAAAATAGCTTGAATGTCCTTTAAATGCTTTCTTATGCACTAATATACACAATCACAAATGACAGAACATTTACATATGTAGGAACTCAAAGTGCATAATACATGTTAATAAAATAAACTGGCTTGAATCCTTGTTACAATTATAGTATTTATGCTAGCAGTCGTTTAACATTAAACTTCAAAGGAAAGTAATAAAAATGTACCTTGTTCTCTCTCCAACTGAGATGCTAAACCTTATTTGTGAGTGGACATCTCTGTAGTAATTGCAGCAGCATTTTCAGCTTATTTGATGACAGTGAAGTTAAGTTTCTCACTCGTTTCTGGAGGGTGAGGTAGACTGTATTAGCGAAAAAACGCATTGTTTTCTTCCGCTGTAAGTTTCAAAATAAAAGTTTCAATTAAAAAATAAAATACCTTCTGTGCTTGATATGCAAAACTAAGAAAATCATGTTATATTAATAAACTAAATCATGTGCGTTGACATACACTGTTATTTACATGCCCTACTGAAAGAAAAGATGCTTCATCGGTAGCCAAGTTTCTCTGCAGAGAGGTAATACCTCGATGGGGTCTACCAGATAGGATTTCATCAGATATCGGTAGAGAATTTGTTGACAAAACAGTAAAGCTTATTTTGCAAAAGCTAGACATTAAGCAGCGTCTAGGAGCTGTGTACCATCCACAAAGTCAAGGTATTTGTGAAAGAATGAATGGAGTTATTAAAAACTGTCTCATTAAGATCTGTCAGCATACGGGACTTAATTGGATAGAAGCGCTTCCGCTTGCGCTAGTGGCTGCTGATCTAGTGAGCTTTGTGAGTTACGTATGACGCCATTTGAGTTAGCTGTAGGCCGTTGCATGACGACGCCTAGATTGCGCTAGTGGGAAAGGACCAAGTCCCTGTTAGAAGACGATCTGAAAGCATATGTCAAATATATGTCTAACTTCCAAGAGGAGTATTTCTTCTTATGTCATCCAAAAACAGGAGCAGACCGAGAAAGAGGAACAAAGGGTTCTTCTATTACCATCCTACCAGGGGATAAGGCGATCCAGATAAGGGGATCACCTACCTGGTTCCACGTCAACCACTGCATCAAAGCACCAAAGGACGATGAGGAGGAAGATGTAGATCTCCCACAAGGAGCCAAAGATGGAGAGCAGCCATCGAGAGATACGGCAAATCACGACAATCCAGAGAGCCATGCTCGATTCAACACCATCGACCATTCCGGCAAGCTCTGGAAAAGCCAAGGCCACAACCAGCAGGGACGTCAACGCGAGATTGTCCAGAGAGCCAGGAGGTCTCTCATACAGCCTCCAGAAAATCAAGAAGTCCCAGGCCGGTTCGGGTCCGAGTCCCGATTCGGTTCAAGGACTACAGTTAAAAGAGAAAGGACGAAGGACCTGCAGGATTTATCACTTTTATTTCTATCTCTCTCTCTCCCCTCTTTCTTCTATCTTTATGGCCCGAGGTAGTAAGAACAACTGACCTCCAACGAAAAGGTCAAGTGCTAGTAACCTCTGATCCTAAGCAAAAGCAATGAAGATACAGTTTTCCATGAAATAATTTTTGATTTGAGGACATTGGACTATTGTAAATGAGGTTACAAGGTGACCTCAAATGATTATATTGTGACAGCGTATGAGGAGTTGATTAAGTGTAAGATGTATTCCATCAGTTCTTACTATTGATGATAATTGATCAATGCTAAAAGTAAAGAATGTTTGACATATCTTTTTATTAATTCATATGAGTCTACTTTTGATTGTTCTTATTTGAGAGTCAAATGAAGCTAAAGTTAAAAGATTTCTTTGTGTTTAAGTATTATATGAGTTGATTAGAGTAATACTACACTGATTGCTCATTGAAGAATGTTAGTGTACTGCAAGGCTTGAAATAGTGTAAGCGTAAGCTCTTATCCCGACAATGTTTAATTTTCACGTATAGTCACTTTTAGCAGATGTTTGTTAGCAGCTAAGGTTAATTTGGATACTTATGTTGTCTTGTATTATGCCTCTGTAGCAGTGATATTAGGTTTCTTTTATGGAAGCTCAGAAGCTTCCAAGGGGGGAATATGTAGTGTATTTTCTGCTACAGATCAATGTATTATGTATTTCTAATATTGTATTTCTAAGCATTTCTAAGCTAAAAGTTCTGTGTCTGTGTAGGCCTATATTATAGTTCATATAACGGTCAGAGTCATAAGATCTGTGTGAACTTGATATGAACTTCCGTTCATAATAGACAGAGGCTGGGGAATTCTGCTGATACCATCCTAATAATGGTACCATTCTATACAATGGTAATTAATATCAGGAGGTATTGGATCATGGGAATATAAACAAGTAATTGATTGTGTCCTGTGTTCATGCTTAGGACGTATGCATTTTGTGGGGCGTAAACTTGGTATAAAAGATTGGGACACAGCCAAAGAGACAGAGACAGAGACAGACAGAATGGAGGCTCCATTGGAACAGAGGGACACCTTAGCAGCATTAGATTTGATAGAGTTCTGTCTCCACTATTGGCAATAAAGAAAACTAAAAAGAGCATCGACTTGGTCTTTAATTAATTCATTCTTCTCACTTGGAGGGTGATAAAATTCACCACACTATCTCTCTATCTATCTATCCATCCATCCTTTCTCAAACCAAACAGTTTTTAGATAACATAAACTTTTCAAAGTTAGAGTGGAAGCGGCAGTTAGCTAGAGTGTGAGAAGCAGTAAAAAATAACCTTCATTTTTATTTTTAACTCGAGCTCACGGCCAAACCGTAAAAAGGAGACAAATCATTTTTGGTCAAAATGTAGACATAGGTGTTGGGATTCATAAAATGTGACGTTGACAGGCGAGGTCTGCACAAAATTTAAACGGGGGGGGCCGAGACCGGCGGCAATACCTGTCTCACTCCCCATTGACTCTAATGTAATCGTCTTTTTTTTCAAAAGAATCTCACTCTATCTTCACACTGAGCTTACTCGCTCATTTTAAGGAATATCTGAATAAAATAAACACTGTCAGAATCTGCCGGCTTCTGTGTCTCTCACCGTGTTTTCGGTTTTTGGACACGAGTTACGGTTTTCTCACAGTTTGAAATTGTTCGGAACCTTGTCAGAAGCCAAATTCTTCAGAATTTTGAGAATTCTTTCCAAGCAGATTCTCAAATCGCCATAGCAACCGCAGGGCCTTAGCTGCCCTTAGCAACCGCAGGGCCTTAGCTGCCCTTAGCAACCGCAGGGCCTTAGCTGCCCTTAGCAACCGTAGTCCTGGTCTGGTCCTAGACCCTGACCCTGGTCCTGGTCTTGGTCTGGTCCTAGACCCTGGTCCTGGTCTGGACCTAGACCCTGGCCCTAGACCCTGGCTCTAGACCCTGGTCCCGGTCTTGGTCTGGTCCTAGACCCTGACCCTGGTCTGGTCCTAGACCCTGGTCCTGGTCTGGTCCTAGACCCTGACCCTGGTCTGGTCCTAGACCCTGACCCTGGTCTGGTCCTAGACCCTGACCCTGGTCTGGTCCTAGACCCTGACCCTGTATAACACTGTAATGTAATTCAAATGTAAATTTGCTTTTATACAAAACATAAAATGTGTCATTATTAACTTTATAAATGTGATGTTGCCTGCCTGCATATTTTCACATGCAGTCACAGAGAGTGGTTAACCATCTATTGCATGAATTATTAATTGAACGTGATAAAAATGTTTTAATGTGTTTTTAGTACTTAAAATGGCCTAAATAATGTAATTTTTAGGGGGGTAGTTGGTTATTTGTTGCCATATGGTAACAATGCGCATTCGTGGAAAGTATCAAAAAACATTATTTTCTCTAAAAACATTATTTTACTGACACCAAGACTAAACAAATCCAACTTATACTCAGTGGAATATATCATACAATACTTACACAGTTAAATTAATTAATCTGCAACTGTTATTTGGAATATATGGTAATAATAGTCCTTTTCCTTATCCAAAACAATTATTTTTAATCCATATATTAATTTATTTAAGTCACCATCAACATGTTTTTCAAACAAATTTACATTATACATGCCATTGTAAACCAGTTTCACCCTGTTTCAAACTACTAGCAGGCAGGTCCCGGTCTCAGGTGAAGCACGGGAACAGGAACAGGGCACACTTGAAATAACTGTTCTCATTTAGGTTTAGAGAACATGGTTCTCCTCATCAGTGCCCACTAGCTCATCCTCACTCTCCTCTGGTAGAAACCCTAACTTTGCCCTGACTTGCATGTTCTATGGATGACGGCAGCTATGTAAACTGACTATACTGTCAAAAAATAGCACAAAATGCTGATTACAGGTCCAATGTTCATACTATCTGGGGTATATATGTCACAGTGTATTTGCCACTAGTAAAGGATCTAAGATAAATGATCTTCTAAGAAGAAAATACTTTAGGCCCTTTGACTGCAAATGTGCACAAAAGTAGACCAACATATAATTTGGGTGGGATATTGCAGTTCCGTCTGGTAAAACTATGATTTCCAGTGGTGTCATTTATAAAACAAATAAATACATTACAGTTACAAAATGTCTGAAATGACAAACTACACATGAAAATGTTATTATTTTCCTTATAAATGTAATCAAACGTTGTAAACTTAGTCTCAGAGTAGTCTAGTCCTATGTAAGTCAGTTACAATCCAATCGGTTCAATGCACACAAATCACATCTATATTCGCATAATGTTGCCATGGCAACAAAGTAATTTTACAATTTTACCAAAAAACTTATCACACCTAAATTGGTTCTAATGATGAAAATTCATAGTTAACTTGTCCCAGAAAGTTTTTTTTTTTCTTGAAGGTATTTTGCCTAAATATTGAACAATTAACCAACTTTGGGCCTCAAACCATGACATTCTCAGTGCCCATGACCATGGATAGAGAAGGCGCAAACAGCATATCCTGCTAGTGTGATGTGATCAATCATTTGTTATATCAAACTAAAAGACCTACCTTTTCATAATAAAACAGTAAAATATGGATTTTATATTAATGCCTTTTAGTAAAATCGAGATAAAGCAATTGTTGCCATATTGCAATGACATGCAATAGAGGGTTAATTATATAATGTGGTCTATTTCTAAGGAAACTGGTCCAGCTGTAGACAGCAACAGGGAGAGAAGCAGTGAGGAGTTTGATGACAATGAAGAACAATGTAGAACTGGAGACATTCTTGAAATTGAGAGCAAGCCAAATCAACCTCATCCCACATTCATTTGTGTTCAAACATTGCCCAATAAGGTCCTCCACTTTAAGAAAGATCAGTACAGACAATATCCGTGGCTTCACTATAGTCCAACAGTGAAGGGAATTCTTTGCTTCTACTGTGTGACAAACAGCAACAACGGTCCTGGTCTAGACCCTGACCCTGACCCTGGTCTGGTCCTAGACCCTGACCCTGACCCTGGTCCTGGTCTGGTCCTGGTCTGGTCCTAGACCCTGACCCTGACCCTGGTCCTGGTCTGGTCCTAGACCCTGGTCCTGGTCTGGTCCTAGACCCTGACCCTGGTCCTGGTCCTGGTCTGGTCCTAGACCCTGGTCTTGGTCTGGTCCTAGACCCTGACCCTGGTCTTGGTCTGGTCCTAGACCCTGACCCTGGTCCTGGTCCTAGACCCTGACCCTGGTCCTGGTCTTGGTCTGGTCCTAGACCCTGACCCTGGTCTTGGTCTGGTCCTAGACCCTGGTCTTGGTCTGGTCCTAGACCCTGACCCTGGTCTTGGTCTGGTCCTAGACCCTGGTCCTGGTCTGGTCCTAGACCCTGGTCCTGGTCTTGGTCTGGTCCTAGACCCTGACCCTGGTCTTGGTCTGGTCCTAGACCCTGACCCTGGTCCTGGTCCTGGTCTAGACCCTGACCCTGGTCCTGGTCCTAGACCCTGACCCTGACCCTGGTCCTGGTCCTAGACCCTGACCCTGGTCTGGTCCTAGACCCTGACCCTGGTCTGGTCCTAGACCCTGACCCTGACCCTGGTCTGGTCCTAGACCCTGACCCTGGTCTGGTCCTAGACCCTGGTCCTGGTCCTGGTCTAGACCCTGACCCTGGTCCTGGTCCTGGTCTAGACCCTGACCCTGGTCCTGGTCCTGGTCCTGGTCTAGACCCTGACCCTGGTCCTGGTCTAGACCCTGACCCTGACCCTGGTCCTG
>JAJDFG010000430.1:47500-55000 GCA_021039105.1 Scomber colias | reverse complement strand
CTTTTACTGTAATACTACATACTACATCACTATAATACTGCAGTACTTTTACTGTAATACTGCATACTACATCACTATAATACTGCAGTACTTTTACTGTAATACTGCAGTACTTTTACTATAATACTGCAGTACTTTTACTGTAATACTGCATACTACATCACTATAATACTGCAGTACTTTTACTGTAATACTGCAGTACTTTTACTATAATACTGCAGTACTTTTACTGTAATACTGCATACTACATCACTATAATACTGCAGTACACATACACATTGATAGGTTGGGATGCAAACAGGAAGAGTTTCACGCTTTTATTTTGAAGGTAAACTTTATTTTGTTTTGGCTTTTATTTTGGAATCATCAATCGGAAGCTATTTGTGTAGTCACCGGAAGTGACGTTGTGTGTGTGTTTTTTGACGCTACATGAAAACAAACAGCTGTTTGTATCAGAGGACCGGCATGTTCCCGGTGTGTGTGTCCGGTACCGGCGCCCTGACAGCGGCGGTATGTCTGCTGCTCTGCCGCCTCTCCTCCTCTTCTCCACCGGCTCCGGTTCCGCTCATCGCTTCTTACTTCGGGACTAAGACGCGGTATGAGGAGGTGAACCCGCACCTGCTGCTGGACCCTCTGTCCGTTAACCGGTCCGTGTTAAAACCCCCGGACACCGAGCGCTGCTCCCCGGTACACATCACCGCAGTCATCCGCCACGGCAGCCGGTTCCCCACCGTTAAAAACATCCGCAGGATCCAACAGCTGAGCGACCTGCTCCGGGAGGCTTCCGGAGGATCCGGTGTTTCCGGTGTTGCCGAAGGATCCGGTGACTGGCTGCAGGACATCCAGAGCCGCTGGGTCACGTGGTACACCGAGGACATGGACGGTGAGGGCGCGAGACACGAGACATACTCTTCATCAATAAATTAATACAACATGATCTCCTCTCCCTCTCCTCCTCCTCCTCCTCCTCCTCCTCTTCCTCTCCTCCTCCTCCTCCTCTCCTCCTCCTCCTCCTCTTCCTCTCCTCCTCCTCCTCTCCTCTTCCTCTCCTCCGCCTCTTCCTCTCCTCCTCCTCTCCTCTTCCTCCTCTCCTCTTCCTCTCCTCCTCTTCTTCCTCCCCTCCCCCCTCCGCCTCTTCCTCTCCTCCTCCTCTCCTCTTCCTCTTCCTCTCCTCTTCCTCTCCTCCTCCTCCCCTCCTCCTCTTCTTCCTCCCCTCCCCCCTCCGCCTCTTCCTCTCCTCCTCCTCTCCTCTTCCTCTCCTCCTCCTCTTCCTCTCCTCCTCCTCTTCCTCTCCTCCTCTTCTTCCACCCCTCCCCCCTCCGCCTCTTCCTCTCCTCCTCCTCCCCTCCTCCTCTTCCTCTCCTCTTCCTCTCCTCCTCCCCTTTTCCTCTTCCTCCTCTCCTCCTCCCCTCCTCCTCTTCCTCTCCTCCCCCTACTCCTCCTCTTCCTCTCCTCCTCCTCTAACCCCCCCCCCCCCAGGTAAGCTGGTGGAGAAGGGGAAGGAGGACCTGCGCCTCCTCGCCAGGCGTCTGTCGGTCTTGTTTCCGTCTCTGCTGTCGGAGGAGAACGTGAGGAAGAGGAAGATCAGCTTCCTCAGCAGCTCCAAACATCGCTGTGTGAGCAGCGTGGAGGCGTTTCAGGAGGGACTGCAACACCTGGGACCCCGAGGTGAGTCACCTGATCACACCTGAGGTCACCTGATCACACCTGAGGTCACCTGATCACACCTGAGGTCACCTGAGGTCACCTGATCACACCTGAGGTCACCTGAGGTCACCTGATCACACCTGAGGTCACCTGATCACACCTGAGGTCACCTGAGGTCACCTGATCACACCTGAGGTCACCTGATCACACCTGAGGTCACCTGATCTCACCTGAGGTCACCTGAGGTCACCTGATCACACCTGAGGTCACCTGATCTCACCTGAGGTCACCTGATCACACCTGAGGTCACCTGAGGTCACCTGAGGTCACCAGCTTACATACTGACAGAGTACATAGTATATTAGTATGCAGTATGTTAGTATGCAGTATGTAGTATGCAGTATGCAGTATGTTAGTATGCAGTATGTAGTATGCAGTATATTAGTATGCAGTATGTAGTATGCAGTATGTAGTATGTAGTATGCAGTATGTTAGTATGCAGTATATTAGTATGCAGTATGTTAGTATGCAGTATGTAGTATGCAGTATGTAGTATGTTAGTATGCAGTATGTAGTATGCAGTATGCAGTATGTTAGTATGCAGTATGTAGTATGCAGTATATTAGTATGCAGTATGTAGTATGCAGTATGCAGTATGTTAGTATGCAGTATGTAGTATGTAGTATGCAGTATGTTAGTATGCAGTATATTAGTATGCAGTATGTTAGTATGCAGTATGTAGTATGTAGTATGCAGTATGTTAGTATGCAGTATATTAGTATGCAGTATGTTAGTATGCAGTATGTAGTATGCAGTATGTAGTATGTTAGTATGCAGTATGTAGTATGCAGTATGCAGTATGTTAGTATGCAGTATGTAGTATGCAGTATATTAGTATGCAGTATGTAGTATGCAGTATGCAGTATGTTAGTATGCAGTATGTAGTATGTAGTATGCAGTATGTTAGTATGCAGTATGTAGTATGCAGTATGTATTATGTTAGTATGCAGTATGTTAGTATGTTAGTATGCAGTATGTTAGTATGTTAGTATGCAGTATGTAGTATGCAGTATGCAGTATGTTAGTATGCAGTATGTTAGTATGCAGTATGTAGTATGCTAGTATGTTAGTATGCAGTATGTTAGTATGCAGTATGCAGTATGTTAGTATGCAGTATGTTAGTATGCAGTATGTTAGTATGCAGTATGCAGTATGTTAGTATGTTAGTATGTTAGTATGCAGTATGTTAGTATGTTAGTATGCAGTATGTTAGTATGTTAGTATGCAGTATGTTAGTATGTAGTATGTTAGTATGCAGTATGTTAGTATGCAGTATGTTAGTGTGTAGTATGTTAGTATGCAGTATGTTAGTATGTTAGTATGTAGTATGTTAGTATGTTAGTATATTAGTATGTTAGTATGTAGTATGTTAGTATGTTAGTATATTAGTATGTTAGTATGTTAGTATGCAGTATATTAGTCTGCAGTATGTTAGAATGTTAGTATGTTAGTCTGCAGTATATTAGTATGTTAGTATGTTAGTATGTAGTATGTTAGTATGCAGTATGTTAGTATGTTAGTATGCAGTATGTTAGTATGTTAGTATATTAGTATGCAGTATATTAGTCTGCAGTATGTTAGAATGTTAGTATGTTAGTATGTAGTATGTTAGTATGCAGTATGTTAGTATGTAGTATGTTAGTATGTAGTATGTTAGTATGCAGTATGTTAGAATGTTAGTATGTTAGTATGTAGTATGTTAGTATGCAGTATGTTAGTCTGCAGTATATTAGTATGTTAGTCTGCAGTATATTAGTATGTTAGTATGCAGTATGTTAGTATGTTAGTATGTTAGTATGCAGTATGTTAGTATGCAGTATGTTAGTATGTTAGTCTGCAGTATATTAGTATGTTAGTATGTTAGTATGCACTATATTAGTCTGCAGTATGTTAGTATGTTAGTATGCAGTATATTAGTATGTTAGTATGTTGGTATGTTAGTATGTAGTATGTTAGTATGCAGTATATTAGTATGTTATTATGTTAGTATGTTAGTATGTAGTATGTTAGTATGCAATATGTTAGTATGTTAGTATGCAGTATGTTAGTATGTTAATATGTTAGTATGCAATATGTTAGTATGTTAGTATGCAGTATGTTGGTATGCAGTATGTTAGTATGTTAGTATGTAGTATGTTAGTATGCAGTATGTTAGTATGTTATGTAGTATGTTAGTATGCAGTATGTTAGTATGTAGTATGTTAGTATGCAGTATGCAGTATGTTAGTATGCAGTATGTTAGTATGTAGTATGTTAGTATGCAGTATGTAGTATGTTAGTATGTAGTATGCTAGTATGCAGTATTTTAGTATGTTAGTATGCAGTATTTTAGTATGTTAGTATGTAGTATGTTAGTATGCAGTATGTAGTATGCTAGTATGCAGTATGTTAGTATGCAGTATGTTAGTATGCAGTATGTTAGTATTTTAGTATGTTAGTATGCAGTATTTTAGTATGTTAGTATGCTAGTATGCAGTATTTAGTATGCTAGTATACAGTATATTAGTATGTTAGTATGCAGTATGCAGTATGTAGTATGCAGTATGTTAGTATGTTAGTATGCAGTATGCAGTATGTTAGTATGCAGTATGTTAGTATGCAGTATGTAGTATGCTAGTATACATTATAGTAGTATGCTAGTATACAGTATATTAGTATGTTAGTATGCTAGTATGCAGTATGTTAGTATGTTAGTATGCAGTATGCAGTATGTTAGTATGCAGTATGTTAGTATGCAGTATGTAGTATGCTAGTATGCAGTATGTTAGTATGCAGTATGTTAGTATGCAGTATGCTAGTATGCAGTATGTTAGTATGCAGTATGTAGTATGCTAGTATGCAGTATGTTAGTCTGCAGTATATTAGTATGCATTATGTAGTATGCTAGTATGCAGTATGTTAGTATGCAGTATGCTAGTATGTTAGTATGCAGTATGTTAGTATGCAGTATGCTATTATGCAGTATGTATGTTAGTATGCAGTATGTTAGTATGCAGTATGTTAGTATGTTAGTATGCAGTATGCTAGTATGCAGTATGTATGTTAGTATGCAGTATGTTAGTATGTTAGTATGTTAGTATGCAGTATGTTAGTATGCAGTATGTTAGTATGCAGTATGTTAGTATGTTAGTATGCAGTATGCTAGTATGCAGTATGTATGTTAGTATGCAGTATGTATGTTAGTATGCAGTATGTTAATATGCAGTATGTATTATGTTAGTATGCAGTATGTTAGTATGTAGTATGCTAGTATGCAGTATGTTAGTATGCAGTATGTAGTATGTTAGCATGCAGTATGTAGTATGTTAGTATGCAGTATGCTAGTATGCAGTATGCAGTATGTTAGTATGCAGTATGCTAGTATGTAGTATGCAGTATGTTAGTATGCAGTATGTTAGTATGCAGTATGTTAGTATGCAGTATGCTAGTATGTAGTATGCAGTATGTTAGTATGCAGTATGTTAGTATGTAGTATGCAGTATGCAGTATGTTAGTATGCAGTATGCTAGTATGTAGTATGCAGTATGTTAGTATGCAGTATGTTAGTATGCAGAATGTAGTATGTTAGTATGTTAGTATGCAGTATGTTAGTATGCAGTATGCTAATATGTAGTATGCTAGTATGTTAGTATGTTAGTATGCAGTATGTAGTATGTTAGTATGTTAGTATGCAGTATGTTAGTATGCAGTATGTTAGTATGCAGTATGCTAGTATGTAGTATGCAGTATGTTAGTATGCAGTATGTTAGTATGTAGTATGCAGTATGCAGTATGTTAGTATGCAGTATGCTAGTATGTAGTATGCAGTATGTTAGTATGCAGTATGTTAGTATGCAGTATATAGTATGTTAGTATGTTAGTATGCAGTATGTTAGTATGTAGTATGCAGTATGTTAGTATGCAGTATGCAGTATGTTATTATGCAGTATGTTAGTATGCAGTATGCAGTATGTTAGTATGCAGTATGCTAGTATGTAGTATGCAGTATATTAGTATGCAGTATGCAGTATGCAGTATGTTAGTATGCAGTATGTTAGTATGCAGTATGCAGTATGCAGTATGCTAGTATGCAGTATGTTAGTATACAGTATGTTAGTATGCAGTATGCAGTATGTTAGTATGCAGTATGCTAGTATGTAGTATGCAGTATGTTAGTATGCAGTGTGTCTGTCTCTCTCTCAGAGGTGCAGTACACTCACCAGCTGGACGATCAGCTGATGCGTTTCTTCGAGCATTGCCGTGGTTACGTGGACGGCGTGGAGAAGAACCGCACGGCGCTGGCGGAGGTGGAGAAGTTCAAACACGGCGAGGAGATGGAGGGAGTGAGGAAGAGGATGGCAGAGAGGCTGGGCCTTCCTCATCACCGCCTCACACCAGGTGACACATACACATACTGTTGCCACAGCAACACACGTACACTGTTGCCATAGCAACATCTGCAAACTTTAATGATCAGCTGATCAGAAACGTCGTGCTCCACCAGCTGGAGCTCCTGATGCTAACGCTAAGTCATGTGATGATGAAGGTCCTGATGATGTCATCATGTCCTAATGATGTCATCGTAGATCTGGTGGAAGCCGCCTTCTTCCTGTGTTCCTACGAGCTGTCAATCAAGTCTCTGCACTCGCCATGGTGCTTCCTGTTTGACCAAAGAGACGCTCAGGTCTGTCCTCACCTGTCCTCACCTGTACCCTGTCCTCCCCTTTCCACTGTCCACTGTCCTCCCCTGTCCCCTCCTGTCCCCTGTCCTCCCCTGTCCTCACCTGTACCCTGTCCTCCCCTGTCCTCATCTGTCCTCCCCTTTCCACTGTCCTCCCCTGTCCCCTCCTGTACCCTGTCCTCCACTGTACCCTGTCCTCACCTGTACCCTGTCCTCCCCTGTCCCCTCCTGTACCCTGTCCTCCACTGTACCCTGTCCTCCCCTTTCCACTGTCCTCACCTGTACCCTGTCCTCACCTGTACCCTGTCCTCACCTGTACCCTGTCCTCCACTGTCCCCTGTCCTCCCCTGTACCCTGTCCTCCACTGTCCCCTGTCCTCCACTGTCCTCACCTGTACCCTGTCCTCCACTGTCCCCTGTCCTCACCTGTCCCCTGTCCTCACTTGTCCTCACCTGTCCCCTCCTGTACCCTGTTCTCCCCTGTCCCCACCTGTACCCTGTCCTCCCCTGTCCTCACCTGTACCCTGTCCTCCCCTGTCCTCACCTGTACCCTGTCCTCCACTGTCCCCTGTCCTCCCCTGTATCCTGTCCTCCACTGTCCCCTGTCCTCACCTGTCCCCTCCTGTACCCTGTCCTCACCTGTACCCTGTCCCCTGTCCTCACCTGTCCCCTCCTGTACCCTGTCCTCACCTGTACCCTGTCCCCTGTCCTCCACTGTCCTCACCTGTCCCCTCCTGTCCCCTGTCCTCACCTGTACCCTGTCCTCCACTGTACCCTGTCCTCCACTGTACCCTGTCCTCCCCTGTCCTCACCTGTACCCTGTCCTCCCCTGTCCTCCACTGTCCTCACCTGTCCCCTGTCCTCGCCTCTCCTCCCCTGTACTCTGTCCTCACCTATCCTCCCCTGTCCCCTGTCCTCACCTGTCCCCTGTCCCCAGGTCCTGGAGTATAAATCAGACCTGAAGCAGTACTGGAAGCGGTCTCATGGTCATGTGATCAACGGTCTGTCCAGCTGTCCTCTGTTTCATCACGTCTTCAGGACGCTGGACAAGGCCGGACGTCCTCGCAGGTCAGTGACATCATAAGGGACCAGTCCTGTCCTCACCAGTCTCACCTGTCCCCACCAGTCCCCTGT
>JAJDFG010000430.1:32500-35000 GCA_021039105.1 Scomber colias | reverse complement strand
AGTTAATCTGAGACCAACCAGTAGTTAATCTAAGACTAACTAGCCATTAATCTAAGACTAACCAGCCGTTAATCTAAGACTAACCAGTAGTTAATCTAAGACTAACCAGCCGTTAATCTAAGACTAACCAGCAGTTAATCTAAGACTAACCAGTAGTTAATCTAAGACTAACCAGCCGTTAATCTAAGACTAACCAGCCGTTAATCTAAGACTAAGCAGTTATTGTGTGTTTACTATCAGACTGAATAATGTCTCCAGAGGCCTGTACTACGAAGCTGGTTTAACCTATCCAGGATCTCTCTCCGTTACCTGGGTTGACTTAACCAGATCTTCGCAGTCCAGGATAAGCGGTACTACGAAGCTGGATATCAACTCGGTAAATCAACCCAGGGTTTTCCAATCTGGATCTCTGCGCGTTCACATAAAGGGGAGGTGTTTGCAGCGTCTGACCAATCACAAACATGCAGAAACCCTGCAGAGCAGACTACTTTACCATGGAGGAGCAGACAATTATTATTCATAAATATGAAGAATTCAATCACATCATCCAGGCCAAAAGCAACACTGTTGCAACACTGATGCTGCAGCAAAAGCCAGGAAGGAATGCTGGCAGAAAATTGCCGACTCTGTTAATGTGTAAATTCATGAGATCATACAATATTAATTTATCAGACAATATAAACGCACAGCACTCTGATCACACAATGCCACTTTATTACGGCACAGACGTTTGGGGCAGATCGCTTCCTCAGTGCCCTTCCTTTCATAAGAGACATTAAGTTAGTTTAATATTCAACATTCAAAATACAAACCTATTATGCGCTTCAACCATTTGAGTGAATGATTTATTATATTTATATATTTTCGTCAATTTTTTACAATTACAATAAATAAATACAGTTATTATGCTCCCTGACACTTTGATCTCAGGATGTCAAACCTACAGAATAATATCCCCCACGTGCCTCAATGATTATTTTTTAAATATATATTTTGGCCAATTAAAAAATTGCATCTATCCCTAAAAGCTCTTTCTCTCCTAAGCGCTCCTCTCACGATCCGCTCACCAATGTTGACAGCCAGGATCTTTTAAGAATGGGCAGGTCATTTTCTAAGAGAACTGATTGGTCAGGAGGTGGTGCTTTTGTACTCATTGATCTCTTATCCAGAACATAACCTGCTCCGGAGCAGGTTAGCCGTTCAGCATAAGTTACCATGGTGATTTACCCCGGTAAGAAGTGAACCAGCTTCGTAGTACGGAAAACCCAGGGTTAACCCTGAAGTTACCTCGATAAGAGAAAATCCAGCTTCGTAGTACAGGCCTCAGGAAGGTCAAGCTAATGCTAACATTAGCCTGAGCCCGGTAACCGGTAGCCGGTAACACCTTCCCGGTTACCGGGTCTCACCGCTACGCCGTCGGTAACCCCGGCAGCTCCGGTCCGGACCGGGAGGAAACAACAGAACGGTTCCGTTAATCAGTTAAAAGGCAGAAAAAACGTTTTTACCTCCGTTAGCTCCGTTACACAGGCTGCCGAACTTCCGGGACTTCTTCTTCTGTGGTGTGTTTGACTCGCACATGCGCAGTCGGATCCTATATAAATGTCTCTGGTTTAGACCTTAAACGTATTAATATATAAATATATAAACGTATTAATGTATTAATATATAAATATATAAACGTATTAATATATAAATATATAAATATATTAAGATATATAAATATATAAATGTATTAAGATATAAATATATAAATATATGAAATATATAAATATATAAATATATGAAATATATAAATATATAAATATATAAATATATAAATGTATAAATAATAATGAACATGAATAAAAAGAATTTCAAACAGTTTTTAATGTTTTATTTATTTATTTATTTATTGTGTTAAACACAGATCAAGCAGGGGCCCGAACACTGGGTCGGGTCAGAGGTGTTGGGTCGGGTCGGGTTGGGTTATAAGTACTGGGTCGGGTCGGGTCGGGTTAGAAGTATTGGGTCGGGTCGGGTCGGGTTAGAAGTACTGGGTCGGGTCGGGTCGGGTTAGAAGTATTGGGTCGGGTCGGGTCGGGTTAGAAGTACTGGGTCGGGTCGGGTTAGAAGTACTGGGTCGGGTCGGGTCGGGTTAGAAGTATTGGGTCGGGTCGGGTCGGGTTAGAAGTACTGGGTCGGGTCGGGTCGGGTTAGAAGTATTGGGTCGGGTCGGGTCGGGTTAGAAGTACTGGGTCGGGTCGGGTTAGAAGTACTGGGTTGGGTCGGGTCGGGTTAGAAGTACTGGGTCGGGTCGCTCCTGTCACACATCTGGACGTGGACGTGTGAAGTGATTCCTGCGTAAACTCTTTGCATCGGCAGCATCGTACCGATCCGTTCACCTTTCCTCACCGAGCCGGAGGTCCGGTCCGGTTCCACGTAGAACAGCTTGAAACACAGACCTGCAGAACAGATAGACAGGTAGACAGACAGACAGGTAGACAGTTAGACAGTTAGACAA
>JAJDFG010000430.1:15000-27500 GCA_021039105.1 Scomber colias | reverse complement strand
AGTTGTGTAGTAGTATAGTTGTGTAGTTGTGTAGTAGTATAGTTGTGTAGTAGTATAGTTGTGTAGTTGTGTAGTAGTATAGTTGTGTAGTTGTGTAGTAGTATAGTTGTGTAGTTGTGTAGTAAAAGAACAAGAAATCCTCAACAGAGATCCCCCAATACACCCAGTAGAAATACAGGAAGCTACACAAGACCTAGACATCAGTACCAACCCACCAACAAAAATGGAAATCATCAAAGCTATTCAGTCTCTAGAAAATGGAAAGTCCCCTGGTGCCGACAACCTAAATGCAGAACTCTTTAACCACTTAACGCACGCTGTTCCTCCTACGGGACGGGACGGATGTTAGGAGGTAGCCACAAGTCCTTCTGAATGTTTTAAACACCAACCCTTAAACATATATATTCATGCCGTACAGTGTTGGAAAGCTTAGATTGTCCTGATTCATTCAAGACCACTCACGACTTATATGGTTGCTCACAGCCGTAATAGTATTAGCGATTAGCTCGGCTAGCCCCTCAGCTAAAGTAAGCTAACAGCTATAATGCCTACATACCTTCAAAGTCTTCCCTTTATCCACAACGATCATCTTATGACTCAGGACTTTCTGTACAGCTCGCCAAGTATCCATTCTTGTGAAATATGAAATCCGTTTCCATAAAACCGGAATACTTTCCTCAATATGTCAACATGTATTTAGTCCAACACGTAACGTAATAACACAAATAACAAACCATATACGGTCCGTTTACGTCATTTCCTGACCTGCACGTCCATCTCAGAGTACACGTGACTAGATGTTTACGACCGTGAGCCTCTCCTGCTTCTGACGACACCACACACAAGCCAATCAGTGCTCAGGGTTAGGCAGTACATGTCTCCAAAGCCAATGAGGACATGTGACCGACAACAATGACGACATGGCTTTGATTGACTGCTGTTCTAGCCTATGGAAATATTCGGTGAAATGAAGTAGATAACCTTTTAGCCAATAGTCAGAGGTTTCCAACGGTGTATGACACTAAGCTATTATGTTTGGCTGTCCATAAACAAACTCCAAGCGTAACCGGCGTGCGCCCGGTGCGTAAAAGAGTTCAACCATATATCATTACGCACTCGGCATTTTGGTACACGGTTGGTTCTTCTTCGACTTGACATATGACTTATAGCAAAATAAACAGATAGATAGATACATAGATATGGCCAAACAAAAAATATATGGTTATATGTAATAATAATAATAATAATAATATTAATAATAATAATAATATGGCGTCAGCTTTCATTAGAGACCAAGATTGTGATTGTAGGCAAAGGGGATGTGAAGTTATAGGTGTTTGATTGCGGTTATACAGTTTTGGTAACCATGGTAACCAAGTGTCCATTTGGAGTCTCCAAAAAGGACCTGAGGAAAACGCATGGACATACCTGTTGAAAAATAATTCTGAAAAATTCATCTTTTGGTCTTTTGACTCCAAATTTGGACTGCATGAAGCCAAGACCTGTGGCTGTGGCCTCATTGTGTCTATATCCCGCTGAGAGGTCCCTGACCCCTAACCCTGCCCCCCCCCCCCCCAACCCCCAACCCTGAGAGGTCCCTGAATGTCTGTACACATGTCATTGTAAAGGCAAACCTATGGGCGAGTAAACAACCCCATCATTGTAACCTCTGCCACTCTTTGTCAGTAAGTCACAGAATCACACAGACACTTTTACAAGAATCCTGAGAGTGTTTCCTTTCCAATGATACCAGACACATCTCTGAGTCTCAAACTATGTGGGATCTGTGCTGCTCACAACTTGGGCATGTCGTTTAGGCTAACAGCATAAAAAACAGGGGCGTGTGTTAAGTGGTTAAAGCTGATACAGAAGTAGCTGCAAACATCCTCCTCCCACTGTTCATCAACATCTGGACAGAAGGCAAAATACCAACTGATTGGACAAAAGGAGTGATCGTAAAGGTCCCAAAGAAAGGCACATTGTGTGACTGCAACAACTGGAGGGGCATTACACTTCTTTCTGTTCCAAGCAAAGTATTCTGCAAAATAATAATGCACCGAATAACAGCAGCGGTTGACAAAACACTGAGAAATGAGCAAGCTGGTTTTAGGAAAGGCAAGGGATGTGTTGACCAGATCTTCAGACCCTCAGAAACATAATAGAGCAGTGCAGTGAATGGCAACGACAACTATACATAAACTTCATAGACTTCCAAAAGGCTTTCGACAGCATCCATCGCGATAGCCTCTGGAAGATTGTGAGAAGCTATGGAATTCCCTCCCACATAGTTAACATTATACAACAATTCTATAACAGCTTCACATGCTCAGTAGGAACAAACACCACCAGCTTTCTAGTTGAATCCGGAGTTCGCCAAGGATGTGTGATGTCAGCGCTACTCTTCAATCTTGCTATAGACTGGGTCATGAGAAAAGCAACAGCAGACAAGTCAAGAGGGATTCGATGGACCCTCCACTCCAGCATCGAAGACCTTGACTTTGCGGATGACCTAGCCCTTCTATCGCACACGCACACACATCTGCAGGAAAAGACAGACAGATTACAACACTATGGTCAACAAGTTGGACTAACCATAAATATCAATAAAACTAAAATAATGGCTATCAACACCAATACACCAACACATATAAAAATTGAGGATCAGATCCTAGAAAATACTGACAACTTCACTTACCTGGGAAGTATCATCCACCATGATGGAGGAACAAACCAAGACATTAAAAACCGGATCAACAAAGCACGTACAGCCTTCATAAAACTTAAGCAAATATGGAAATCAAGCCAATACAAAACAAAAACAAAACTCAGAATATATCAAAGTTGTGTACTGTCAACGCTACTGTATGGTGCAGAATGCTGGAAGACCACAGAAAGCGACATACGCAAACTATCCACCTTCCACACATCATGCCTGCGAAAAATCCTGCATATATTCTGGCCCAACACCATCTCAAACAATAAACTTCTCAACATTACCAAACAAGACAACATGTACAATATAATCACAAAGCGAAGATGGTCCTGGATTGGCCATGTCCTCAGGATGGACGCCGACGCTATCCCAAGAGTCGCACTCCATTGGACCCCAGAAGGCAAAAGAAAGAAAGGGAGGCCTAAAACGACGTGGCGTAGGACCATAGAGAAGGAACTCCAACAGCACCACCAGAGCTGGGGAACCATTGCAAAGACAGCTAAAGACAGACAGAAGTGGAGGGACTTTACTGCTGCCCTATGCGCCAACCGGCGCGACGGGGATAAGTAAAGTAAGTAAATAGTTGTGTAGTTGTGTAGTAGTATAGTTGTGTAGTTGTGTAGTAGTATAGTTGTGTAGTTGTATAGTAGTTGTGTAGTTGTGTTACCGGCCGGCTCCGTAGTGACCTTGTCCCCAGCTGTCTGACGTCCTGCGGCGGTTTTCAGGGTTTCCACGACACAGCGGACCAAACTTCACTGCATCACACACACACACCACAGCTACACACACACACATATACAAGCACGCACACACACACACACACACACACACACACACACACACATACACACAGACATACACACACACACACACGCACACACATATACACACACATATACACACACACACAGATACACACACACATATACAAGCACGCACACACACACACACACACACACACACACGCACACACACACAGACACACACACACACACGCACACACATATACACACACATATACACACACACACATACACACACACACATACAGATACACACACACACATATACAAGCACGCACACACACACACACACACACACACACACACAGACACACACACACATACACACATACACACACACACATACACACATACACATACACATACACACATACACACACACAACAGTGTGAGGCAGTATTTCGTATCTTTTATGATCATTATTAAATGTTGTCTTATTTATTCTATAATGTTATTTAATGTTATAGTTAATATATATTTATATAACTATATTATAACATAGTTAATATATAAATATATTATACATGAACTATATTAACTATAATATAATATATTTATATATTAACTATGTTAACTATATTATAAATATTAAAACATTAAATATAAAGTTTGTTACCCAGCGAAGCGGCGAGCAGAACGATCCAACGTCTCATCTTCACGGCTGAAGGTTCTGGTTCCAGTCAGGGTTCTGGTTCTGGTTCCAGTCAGGGTTCTGGTTCTGGTTCCAGTAAAAGGTTTAGAGGGTTCCTCCTGTAACTCTGCTGGGTCTAAGCTGGTCTAACTCTGACCCCCTTTAAACCCTTTAAACCTTTATCTGGGTGGAAAGTCCGCCTTAATCCAACAGACTGCCCCCCCCCCCCCCCAAACCTTAAACCAACAGACTGGACTTTCCATTATTTCACAACATGAAGCTGATTCCTCGTTAACCCCTAAAACCCCCCCGACCCCCCCCCCCCCCGACCCCTAACCCTTAAACCAACAGACTGGAGTTTCCATTATTTCACAACCCGAGAAAAACAAACTAAATAAATAAATGCAGACGAGACGTTTTAATAGTTTAATAGTTTCCTATAAACCCCTAACCTGAACCAGGGTCAGGGTTATAAACCAGGGTTAGGGTTATAAACCAGGGTTAGGGTTATAAACCAGGGTCAGTGTTATAAACCAGGGTTATAAACCAGGGTTATAAACCAGGGTTAGGGTTATAAACCAGGGTTATAAACCAGGGTTAGGGTTATAAACCAGGGTCAGGGTTATAAACCAGGGTTATAAACCAGGGTTATAAACCAGGGTTAGGGTTATAAACCAGGGTTATAAACCAGGGTTAGGGTTATAAACCAGGGTTAGGGTTATAAACCAGGGTTAGGGTTATAAACCAGGGTTATAAACCAGGGTTAGGGATATAAACCAGGGTTAGGGTTATAAACCAGGGTTAGGGTTATAAACCAGGGTTATAAACCAGGGTTATAAACCAGGGTTATAAACCAGGGTTATAAACCAGCATCAGGGTTATAAACCAGGGTTATAAACCAGGTTATAAACCAGGGTCAGGGTTATAAACCAGGGTCAGGGTTATAAACCAGGGTTATAAACCAGGGTTATAAACCAGGGTTATAAACCAGGATTAGGGTTATAAACCAGGGTTAGGGTTATAAACCAGGGTTAGGGTTATAAACCAGGGTTATAAACCAGGGTTATAAACCAGGTTATAAACCAGGGTCAGGGTTATAAACCAGGGTCAGGGTTATAAACCAGCGTTAGGGTTATAAACCAGGGTTAGGGTTATAAACCAGGTTATAAACCAGCATCAGGGTTATAAACCAGGGTTATAAACCAGGGTTATAAACCAGGGTTAGGGTTATAAACCAGGGTTAGGGTTATAAACCAGGGTTATAAACCAGGGTTAGGGTTATAAACCAGGTTATAAACCAGCATCAGGGTTATAAACCAGGGTTATAAACCAGGGTTATAAACCAGGGTTAGGGTTATAAACCAGGGTTAGGGTTATAAACCAGGGTTATAAACCAGGGTTAGGGTTATAAACCAGGGTTAGGGTTATAAACCAGGGTTATAAACCAGGGTTATAAACCAGGGTTATAAACCAGGTTATAAACCAGCATCAGGGTTATAAACCAGGGTTATAAACCAGGGTTATAAACCAGGGTTATAAACCAGGTTATAAACCAGGGTCAGGGTTATAAACCAGGGTCAGGGTTATAAACCAGGGTTAGGGTTATAAACCAGGGTTATAAACCAGGGTTAGGGTTATAAACCAGGGTCAGGGTTATAAACCAGGGTTATAAACCAGGGTTAGGGTTATAAACCAGGGTCAGGGTTATAAACCAGGGTTATAAACCAGGGTTAGGGTTATAAACCAGGGTTAGGGTTATAAACCAGGGTTATAAACCAGGGTTATAAACCAGGGTTATAAACCAGGGTTATAAACCAGGGTTAGGGGTTATAAACCAGGGTCAGGGTTATAAACCAGGGTTAGGGTTATAAACCAGGGTTAGGGTTATAAACCAGGGTTATAAACCAGGTTATAAACCAGGGTCAGGGTTATAAACCAGGGTCAGGGTTATAAACCAGGGTCAGGGTTATAAACCAGGGTTAGGGTTATAAACCAGGGTTATAAACCAGGGTTATAAACCAGGGTTATAAACCAGGGTTAGGGTTATAAACCAGGGTCAGGGTTATAAACCAGGGTTATAAACCAGGGTTAGGGTTATAAACCAGGGTTAGGGTTATAAACCAGGGTTAGGGTTATAAACCAGGGTTATAAACCAGGGTTATAAACCAGGGTTATAAACCAGGGTTAGGGGTTATAAACCAGGGTCAGGGTTATAAACCAGGGTTAGGGTTATAAACCAGGGTTATAAACCAGGGTTATAAACCAGGTTATAAACCAGGGTCAGGGTTATAAACCAGGGTCAGGGTTATAAACCAGCGTTAGGGTTATAAACCAGGGTTAGGGTTATAAACCAGGTTATAAACCAGCATCAGGGTTATAAACCAGGGTTATAAACCAGGGTTATAAACCAGGGTTAGGGTTATAAACCAGGGTTAGGGTTATAAACCAGGGTTATAAACCAGGGTTAGGGTTATAAACCAGGTTATAAACCAGCATCAGGGTTATAAACCAGGGTTATAAACCAGGGTTATAAACCAGGGTTAGGGTTATAAACCAGGGTTAGGGTTATAAACCAGGGTTATAAACCAGGGTTAGGGTTATAAACCAGGGTTAGGGTTATAAACCAGGGTTATAAACCAGGGTTATAAACCAGGGTTATAAACCAGGTTATAAACCAGCATCAGGGTTATAAACCAGGGTTATAAACCAGGGTTATAAACCAGGGTTATAAACCAGGTTATAAACCAGGGTCAGGGTTATAAACCAGGGTCAGGGTTATAAACCAGGGTTAGGGTTATAAACCAGGGTTATAAACCAGGGTTAGGGTTATAAACCAGGGTCAGGGTTATAAACCAGGGTTATAAACCAGGGTTAGGGTTATAAACCAGGGTCAGGGTTATAAACCAGGGTTATAAACCAGGGTTAGGGTTATAAACCAGGGTTAGGGTTATAAACCAGGGTTATAAACCAGGGTTATAAACCAGGGTTATAAACCAGGGTTATAAACCAGGGTTAGGGGTTATAAACCAGGGTCAGGGTTATAAACCAGGGTTAGGGTTATAAACCAGGGTTAGGGTTATAAACCAGGGTTAGGGTTATAAACCAGGGTTATAAACCAGGGTTATAAACCAGGGTTATAAACCAGGGTTAGGGGTTATAAACCAGGGTCAGGGTTATAAACCAGGGTTAGGGTTATAAACCAGGGTTATAAACCAGGGTTATAAACCAGGTTATAAACCAGGGTCAGGGTTATAAACCAGGGTCAGGGTTATAAACCAGCGTTAGGGTTATAAACCAGGGTTAGGGTTATAAACCAGGTTATAAACCAGCATCAGGGTTATAAACCAGGGTTATAAACCAGGGTTATAAACCAGGGTTAGGGTTATAAACCAGGGTTAGGGTTATAAACCAGGGTTATAAACCAGGGTTAGGGTTATAAACCAGGTTATAAACCAGCATCAGGGTTATAAACCAGGGTTATAAACCAGGGTTATAAACCAGGGTTAGGGTTATAAACCAGGGTTAGGGTTATAAACCAGGGTTATAAACCAGGGTTAGGGTTATAAACCAGGGTTAGGGTTATAAACCAGGGTTATAAACCAGGGTTATAAACCAGGGTTATAAACCAGGTTATAAACCAGCATCAGGGTTATAAACCAGGGTTATAAACCAGGGTTATAAACCAGGGTTATAAACCAGGTTATAAACCAGGGTCAGGGTTATAAACCAGGGTCAGGGTTATAAACCAGGGTTAGGGTTATAAACCAGGGTTATAAACCAGGGTTAGGGTTATAAACCAGCGTTAGGGTTATAAACCAGGGTTATAAACCAGGGTTAGGGTTATAAACCAGGGTCAGGGTTATAAACCAGGGTTATAAACCAGGGTTATAAACCAGGGTTATAAACCAGGGTTAGGGGTTATAAACCAGGGTCAGGGTTATAAACCAGGGTTAGGGTTATAAACCAGCGTTAGGGTTATAAACCAGGGTTATAAACCAGGGTTAGGGTTATAAACCAGGGTCAGGGTTATAAACCAGGGTTATAAACCAGGGTTAGGGTTATAAACCAGGGTTATAAACCAGGGTTATAAACCAGCGTCAAGGTTATAAACCAGGGTTATAAACCAGGGTTATAAACCAGGGTTAGGGGTTATAAACCAGGGTCAGGGTTATAAACCAGGGTTAGGGTTATAAACCAGGGTTATAAACCAGGGTTATAAACCAGGGTTATAAACCAGGTTATAAACCAGGGTCAGGGTTATAAACCAGGGTCAGGGTTATAAACCAGGGTCAGGGTTATAAACCAGGGTTAGGGTTATAAACCAGGGTTATAAACCAGGGTTATAAACCAGGGTTATAAACCAGGGTTATAAACCAGCATCAAGGTTATAAACCAGGGTTATAAACCAGGGTTATAAACCAGGTTATAAACCAGCATCAAGGTTATAAACCAGGGTTATAAACCAGGGTTATAAACCAGGTTATAAACCAGGGTCAGGGTTATAAACCAGGGTTAGGGTTATAAACCAGGGTTAGGGTTATAAACCAGGGTTAGGGTTATAAACCAGGGTCAGGGTTATAAACCAGGGTTAGGGTTATAAACCAGGGTTATAAACCAGGATTAGGGTTATAAACCAGGGTTAGGGTTATAAACCAGGGTTATAAACCAGGTTATAAACCAGGGTCAGGGTTATAAACCAGGGTCAGGGTTATAAACCAGGGTCAGGGTTATAAACCAGGGTTAGGGTTATAAACCAGGGTTATAAACCAGGGTTATAAACCAGGGTTATAAACCAGGTTATAAACCAGCATCAAGGTTATAAACCAGGGTTATAAACCAGGGTTATAAACCAGGTTATAAACCAGCATCAAGGTTATAAACCAGGGTTATAAACCAGGGTTATAAACCAGGTTATAAACCAGGGTCAGGGTTATAAACCAGGGTTAGGGTTATAAACCAGGGTTAGGGTTATAAACCAGGGTTAGGGTTATAAACCAGGGTCAGGGTTATAAACCAGGGTTAGGGTTATAAACCAGGGTTATAAACCAGGATTAGGGTTATAAACCAGGGTTAGGGTTATAAACCAGGGTTATAAACCAGGGTTATAAACCAGGGTTATAAACCAGGTTATAAACCAGGGTCAGGGTTATAAACCAGGGTCAGGGTTATAAACCAGCGTTAGGGTTATAAACCAGGGTTAGGGTTATAAACCAGGGTTATAAACCAGGTTATAAACCAGGGTTATAAACCAGGTTATAAACCAGGGTCAGGGTTATAAACCAGGGTCAGGGTTATAAACCAGGGTTAGGGTTATAAACCAGCGTTAGGGTTATAAACCAGGGTTATAAACCAGGGTTAGGGTTATAAACCAGGGTCAGGGTTATAAACCAGCGTTAGGGTTATAAACCAGGGTTAGGGTTATAAACCAGGGTTATAAACCAGGGTTATAAACCAGGGTTATAAACCAGGGTTATAAACCAGGGTCAGGGTTATAAACCAGGGTTATAAACCAGGGTTATAAACCAGGGTTAGGGTTATAAACCAGGGTCAGGGTTATAAACCAGGGTCAGGGTTATAAACCACGGTCAGGGTTATAAACCAGGGTCAGGGTTATAAACCAGGGTTAGGGTTATAAACCAGCGTCAGGGTTATAAATCAGGGTCAGGGTTATAAACCAGGGTTAGGGTTATAAACCAGGGTCAGGGTTATAAACCAGGGTTATAAACCAGGGTTATAAACCAGGGTTATAAACCAGGGTTATAAACCAGGTTATAAACCAGCATCAAGGTTATAAACCAGGGTTATAAACCAGGGTTATAAACCAGGTTATAAACCAGCATCAAGGTTATAAACCAGGGTTATAAACCAGGGTCAGGGTTATAAACCAGGGTTAGGGTTATAAACCAGGGTTAGGGTTATAAACCAGGGTTAGGGTTATAAACCAGGGTCAGGGTTATAAACCAGGGTTAGGGTTATAAACCAGGGTTATAAACCAGGATTAGGGTTATAAACCAGGGTTAGGGTTATAAACCAGGGTTATAAACCAGGGTTATAAACCAGGGTCAGGGTTATAAACCAGGGTCAGGGTTATAAACCAGGGTTAGGGTTATAAACCAGCGTTAGGGTTATAAACCAGGGTTATAAACCAGCGTCAGGGTTATAAACCAGGGTTAGGGTTATAAACCAGGGTCAGGGTTATAAACCAGCGTTAGGGTTATAAACCAGGGTTAGGGTTATAAACCAGGGTTATAAACCAGGGTTATAAACCAGGGTTATAAACCAGGGTCAGGGTTATAAACCAGGGTTATAAACCAGGGTTATAAACCAGGGTTAGGGTTATAAACCAGGGTCAGGGTTATAAACCAGGGTCAGGGTTATAAACCAGGGTCAGGGTTATAAACCACGGTCAGGGTTATAAACCAGGGTCAGGGTTATAAACCAGGGTTAGGGTTATAAACCAGGGTTAGGGTTATAAACCAGCGTCAGGGTTATAAACCAGGGTCAGGGTTATAAACCAGGGTTAGGGTTATAAACCAGGGTCAGGGTTATAAACCAGGGTTATAAACCAGGGTTATAAACCAGGGTTAGGGTTATAAACCAGGGTTATAAACCATGGTCAGGGTTATAAACCAGGGTTAGGGTTATAAACCAGGGTCAGGGGTTAATAATGAATCCGTTTGATGCAATAATAAAATAATTCAAAGTCATTTCTGTGTAATTATTATTAGAACTTTTATTTTATTTATTTCAGGAAATTAAAACATGAGTTTAATTTTCAGACAACGTTTAATAAAGAATCTCTTTATTGTTCTGGGTCAGCTGATTGGATCCATCTCAGGTTCTGGTTCTGATGTCAGTCTCAGATCCGCCTGTCACACAGACACATCTGACCAATCAGAGACCAGGACTGAGTCCAGAACCTGAACCTGAACCTGAACCTGGACCTGGACGTGGACCCCACCAATAAATAAAAGAAGAAAAGTTGTTTAAACTCTAAAAGTCTAAAAAAAAGTCTGAACCAGCTGAAGGGGGTCTGCTGGTCTCAGCTGAGTCCAGCTGAAGGGGGTCTGCTGGTTTCAGCTGAGTCCAGCTGAAGGGGGTCTGCTGGTCTCAGCTGAGTCCAGCTGAAGGGGGTCTGCTGGTCTCAGCTGAGGGGGGTCTGCTGGTCTCAGTTGAGCGTGACCCCCTCGCTGACCGGCATGTTGATGTGGGCCGTCAGAAGGGGGGCGCTCCGGCCTTCGTGGAGGACGAAGACCTTGATGATGTCAGAGATCCCCTTATCGCTGGTGCACTCCACGAAGGTCTCCACGGGGTAGACCAGACCTGGGACCAGCAGCGGGATCCTCATGTAGGGGGTCCTCATGCGGTACAGGTTCTCGTCGTACAGGAAGCTGACGGCCAGGTTCATGACCGGCCGGCACGCCGCCGTGTTCTGCACGTTCAGGGTGAGCTTGAAGGACGGACCCAGACCCTGGACCACGGCGTTCATCTTGAGGGGCTCGGTGAGGCTGGAGGACACGGGGGTCAGGCTGGACTCCAGAGCCTTCACGTAGGCCTTGGTGGCGGCCAGGCGCAGGCGGCTCAGGTCCATCTGGAAGGCTCGGTGCATGGCGGCGCCGCAGTCCCGCTCCCGCAGCGTCTGGTCCACATACAGCTTGGTCTTCTTGGGCACGTTGAGGCGGACGCTCTGGGCCGGCGGCGGACCCGGGGCGCCGTCCCGGTCCTCGAACACCGCGGTCCTCTTCAGGATCTTCACTATCAGGCCCCCGCTCTTGGTGGTCATGATGAGGGTCCCGTCCTCGCGCCCGTACCGGCCGAAGCAGATGCTGCTGACGGCGTCCGGAGTCTTCATGGTGCTCAGCAGGTTCTTGTCCCGGTACAGGTGGACCTCGCAGTTAGCCAGACCCACCAGAACCGCCTGGAAGCCCCTGGTGGGCAGGTCCATGGACGCCATGGTGGTGACGGGGGCCGGGAGGACCACCGACCAAAGCTTCTTGCCCTGAAACACATCACATACAGCAGTCACTCACTGATCACCAGAGACAGGAAGTCACTGATCACCAGAGACAGGAAGTCACTGATCACCAGAAACAGGAAGTCACTGAGTCACATGACTGAGGATAAACCATCATTGATCAGCCAATCAGAGGCCAGGTGTGAATCTCTCTCTGCTGCTGACAGTAAATTACATCACGGGTGTAGATGTGTGTCAGCTTCCTGGTTAGCGTAGCTTCCTGGTTAGCGTGACTTCCTGGTTAGCTTAGCTTCCTGGTTAGCGTAACTTCCTGGTTAGCGTAGCTTCCTGGTTACCTTCTGAGTGAAGGCCTGCAGGGTCTCGTCGGTGCAGCCCACC
>JAJDFG010000430.1:0-10000 GCA_021039105.1 Scomber colias | reverse complement strand
ACCTCTACCCAACCGACCCTACACCTCCATCCAACCGACCCTACACCTCTACCCAACCGACCCTACACCTCCACCTAACCGACCCTACACCTCCACTCGACCGACCCTACACCTACACCTCTACCCAACCGACCCTACACCTCCACCCACCCGACCCTACACCTCCACCCTGTGTAAAATAAAGCAGCTTCATGTCTCAGTGAGGTGATTGATTATTGTTTGGTGACGTCAGCAGCTGATCGCTCACCGTTACCAAGGAAACCGTGCAGCGCGTCTCCTCGCGGCTCTGAGTTTTAGTCAAACCGTTAAAACCCGTTAACGGAGGAGTCCCGGTAGCAGCAGTCGGTCCCGGTAGAGTCCCAATAGAGTCCCGGTAGAGTCCCGGTAATCTGAGCCGTTAATCCTTAAATCGGGTTTGTTGCAGAAAGCGGAGTACGGCAGACCCACCGGGACAAACAAAACACAGCAAACAGCAAAGGTCTCGCGAGAACATCTGAGGCCGAGAGTACGATGCTTTCTCTCTGACGTCAGCAGATCCCAGCCCTGTGATTGGTCTGTCTCGGTTTAAAAGTAACCGCGAGCAGAGAGCAGCTACCGGATATCGGACACGGTGAGTCCTCCGTTACCGTATTTACGTTTACATATAAACCACCGAGATCTGTACCGATAACTGATCTGTGTGTGTGTGTGTGTGTGTGTGTGTGTGTGTGTGTGTGTGTGTGTGTGTGTGTGTATTTATTTGTGTATCTGTGTGTGTGTGTGTGTGTGTCTCTCTCTCTCTGTCTTTAACTGCGTGTGTGTGTGTGTGTGTGTGTGTGTGTGTGTGTGTGTGTGTGTGTGTGTGTGTGTGTGTGTGTGTGTGTGTGTATCTCTGCGTGTGTGTGTGTGTATCTCTGCGTGTGTGTGTGTGTGTGTATCTCTGCGTGTGTGTGTGTGTGTGTGTGTCTCTGCGCGTGTGTGTGTGTGTGTAGATGGAGTCCTGTGTATCAGGTCAGTGGGACAGAGTAGGACCGGTGGAAGTGGACGACATCAGGAGAGACCTGCTGAGAGACTTCACTGACCTCCCACCACAGGTACCTGTCTGTCTGTCTGTCTGTCTGACAGCTACCTGTCTGTCTCTCTGTCTGTCTGACAGCTACCTGTCTGTCTCTCTGTCTGTCTGACAGCTACCTGTCTGTCTGACAGCTGTCTGTCTGTCTGACAGCTACCTGTCTGTCTGTCTGTCTGTCTGACAGCTACCTGTCTGTCTGTCTCTCTGTCTGTCTGACAGCTACCTGTCTGTCTGTCTCTCTGTCTGTCTGACAGCTACCTGTCTGTCTGTCTGTCTGACAGCTACCTGTCTGTCTGTCTGACAGCTACCTGTCTGTCTGTCTGTCTGTCTGACAGCTACCTGTCTGTCTGTCTGTCTGACAGCTACCTGTCTGTCTGACAGCTACCTGTCTGTCTGTCTGTCTGTCTGTCTGTCTGACAGCTACCTGTCTGTCTGTCTGACAGCTACCTGTCTCTCTGTCTGTCTGACAGCTACCTGTCTGTCTGTCTCTCTGTCTGAACGCTACCTGTCTGTCTGACAGCTACCTGTCTGTCTCTCTGTCTCCAGGAGCGGTCAGAGTCTCAGGTGGAGAACCTGCAGGTGTATCTGAGGGTTCGTCCTCTGACGGCAGCAGAAAGCAGCGCTCACACTCAGGTAGCTAACCCCGATTAACGCTAATATATAATGTTCGTATATAACGCTAATATATAATGTTCGTATATAACGCTAATTTATAATGTTCGTATATAACGCTAATATATAATGTTCGTATATTACACTAATATATAATGTTCGTATATAACTAGTATATAATGTTCGTATATAACGCTAATATATAATGTTCGTATATAACGCTAATATATAATGTTTGTATATAACGCTAATATATAATGTTCGCATATAACGCAAATATATAATGTTCGTATATAACGCTAATATATAATGTTCGTATATAACGCTAATATATAATGTTCGTATATAATCTTCGTATATAGCGGTAGTATATATTGTTCGTATATAATGTTCGTATATAGCGGTAGTATATAATGTTCGTATATAGCTGTAGTACATAATGTTCGTACATAATGTTCGTATATAACGGTAGTATATAATGTTCGTATATAGCTGTAGTACATAATGTTCGTACATAATGTTCGTATATAACGGTACTATATAATGTTCGTATATAACGGTAGTATATAATGTTCGTATATAACGGTAGTATATAATGTTCGTATATAGCGGTAGTATATAATGTTCGTATATAGCGGTAGTATATAATGTTCGTATATAGCGGTACTATATAATGTTCGTATATAGCGGTAGTATATAATGTTCGTATATAATGTTCGTATATAGCTGTAGTACATAATGTTCGTACATAATGTTCGTATATAACGGTAGTATATAATGTTCGTATATAATGTTCGTATATAGCTGTAGTACATAATGTTCGTACATAATGTTCGTATATAACGGTAGTATATAATGTTCGTATATAACGGTAGTATATAATGTTCGTATATAGCGGTACTATATAATGTTCGTATATAGCGGTACTATATAATGTTCGTATATAGCGGTAGTATATAATGTTCGTATATAGCGGTAGTATATAATGTTCGTATATAGCGGTAGTATATAATGTTCGTATATAGCGGTACTATATAATGTTCGTATATAGCGGTAGTATATAATGTTCGTATATAGCGGTACTATATAATGTTCGTATATAGCGGTAGTATATAATGTTCGTATATAGCGGTAGTATATAATGTTCGTATATAGCGGTACTATATAATGTTCGTATATAGCGGTAGTATATAATGTTCGTATATAATGTTCGTATATAGCTGTAGTACATAATGTTCGTATATAACGGTAGTATATAATGTTCGTATATAATGTTCGTATATAGCTGTAGTACATAATGTTCGTATATAATGTTCGTATATAGCTGTAGTACATAATGTTCGTATATAATGTTCGTATATAGCTGTAGTACATAATGTTCGTATATAATGTTCGTATATAACGGTAGTATATAATGTTCTTATATAATGTTCGTATATAGCGGTAGTATATAATGTTCGTATATAGCGGTAGTATATAATGTTCGTATATAGCGGTAGTATATAATGTTCGTATATAGCGGTAGTATATAATGTTCGTATATAGCTGTAGTACATAATGTTCGTATATAGCGGTAGTATATAATGTTCGTATATAGCGGTAGTATATAATGTTCGTATATAGCGGTAGTATATAATGTTCGTATATAGCGGTAGTATATAATGTTCGTATATAGCTGTAGTATATAATGTTCGTATATAGCTGTAGTATATAATGTTCGTATATAGCGGTAGTATATAATGTTCGTATATAATGTTCGTATATAGCGGTAGTATATAATGTTCGTATATAGCGGTAGTATATAATGTTCGTATATAGCTGTAGTATATAATGTTCGTATATAGCGGTAGTATATAATGTTCGTATATAGCTGTAGTACATAATGTTCGTATATAACGGTAGTATATAATGTTCGTATATAGCTGTAGTACATAATGTTCGTATATAGCGGTAGTATATAATGTTCGTATATAGCTGTAGTATATAATGTTCGTATATAACGGTAGTATATAATGTTCGTATATAGCTGTAGTATATAATGTTCGTATATAACGGTAGTATATAATGTTCGTATATAGCGGTACTATATAATGTTCGTATATAGCGGTAGTATATAATGTTCGTATATAGTGGTACTATATAATGTTCGTATATAGCGGTACTATATAATGTTCGTATATAGCGGTAGTATATAATGTTCGTATATAATGTTCGTATATAACGGTAGTATATAATGTTCGTATATAGCGGTACTATATAATGTTCGTATATAGCGGTACTATATAATGTTCGTATATAGCGGTAGTATATAATGTTCGTATATAGCGGTACTATATAATGTTCGTATATAGCGGTACTATATAATGTTCGTATATAGCGGTACTATATAATGTTCGTATATAACGGTAGTATATAATGTCCCACCCCCCCCCCCCCCCCCCCCCCCCCAACCCTACCTGCTGGTGAACCTGCTCGTCCCCCTTCAGGACTGCGTGACCCTCGAAGGTCCAGATACAGCCGTGCTGAAGGCTCCCAGGATCAGCCAATCAAACAAGCAGAATGACAAGCCCCTCCCACAAACCGCACAGAGGTTCACCTTCACACAGGTACCTGCCTGTCTGCCTGTCTGCCTGTCTGTCTGTCTGTCTGTCTGTCTGCCTGTCTGTCTGTCTGTCTGCCTGTCTGTCTGCCTGTCTGCCTGTCTGTCTGTCTGCCTGTCTGCCTGTCTGCATGTCTGTCTGTCTGTCTGCCTGTCTGTCTGTCTGCCTGTCTGTCTGTCTGCCTGTCTGCCTGTCTGCATGTCTGTATTTATACAGGGTTAGGGTTAACCCTAACCCACAGGTGTGTGTGTGTGTGTCTGTGTGTGCGCGTGTGTGTGTAACAGGCTGTGTCTCTGTGTGTGCGTGTGCGTGTCTCTGTGTGTGCGTGTGCGTGTCTCTGTGTGTGTCTCTGTGTGTGTGTGTGTAACAGGCTGTGTGTGTGTGTGTGTCTCTGTGTGTGTCTCTGTGTGTGTCTCTGTGTGTGTGTGTGTGTGTGTGTAACAGGCTGTGTGTGTGTGTGTGTGTGTGTGTGTGTGTGTGTGTGTGTGTGTAACAGGCTGTCTCTGTGTGCAGGTCTTCGGTCCAGACTCGGGTCAGAAGACGGTGTTCGATGGTTCTGTTCGGTCTTCGGTCCGAGACGTTCTGGACGGAGGAAACTGTCTCGTGTTCACGTACGGAGTCACCAACGCTGGGAAGACCTTCACCTTCCTGGGTGAGACACCTGTCTCTCTGCCTGTCTGTCTCACTGCCTGTCTGTCTCACTGCCTGTCTGTCTCACTGCCTGTCTGTCTCTCTGCCTGTCTGTCTCTCTGCCTGTCTGTCTCTCTGCCTGCCTGTCTCACTGCCTGTCTGTCTCACTGCCTGTCTGTCTCTCTGCCTGTCTGTCTCACTGCCTGTCTGTCTCTCTGCCTGTCTGTCTCTCTGCCTGTCTGTCCTCTGCCTGTCTGTCCTCTGCCTGTCTGTCCTCTGCCTGCCTGTCTCACTGCCTGTCTGTCCTCTGCCTGTCTGTCCTCTAACTGTCTGTCCTCTAACTGTCTGTCTTTCTGCTGCCTGTCTGTCCTCTGTCTGCCTGTCTCACTGCCTGTCTGTCCTCTGCCTGTCTGTCTCTCTAACTGTCTGTCTCACTGCCTGTCTGTCTCTCTGCCTGTCTGTCCTCTGCCTCTCTCTCTCTGCCTGTCTGTCTCTCTGCCTGTCTGTCTCACTGCCTGTCTGTCCTCTACCTGTCTGTCTCTCAGGTCCAGAGCATGACTCGGGCCTGCTGCCCAGGTCTCTGGCGGTCATCTTTAACAGCATCGAGGGACGTCTGTACGGTCGCTGTGATCTGAAGCCGCAGCGCTGCAGAGACTTCAGCAGACTGACTCCAGACCAGCTGGCAGCAGAGACCAGCAGCAAGAAGAACCTGCTGAGACTGCTCAAAGAGGTCAGAGACACACAGACACACAGACACACAGACACTCTGAGACAGTCTGAGACACTCTGAGACAGTCTGAGACACGGGGACAGGGTTAGTATACTATGGTTACTATGGTTACTGTACTAACGTTGTGTTCTCTCTGCAGAGCGACAGGGTTAGTATACTATGGTTACTATGGTTACTGTACTAACGTTGTGTTCTCTCTGCAGAGCGACAGGGTTAGGTTACTATGGTTACTATGGTTACTATGGTTACTGTACTAACGTTGTGTTCTCTCTGCAGAGCGACAGGGTTAGTATACTATGGTTACTATGGTTACTATACTAACGTTGTGTTCTCTCTGCAGAGCGACAGGGTTGGTATACTATGGTTACTATGGTTACTATACTAACGTTGTGTTCTCTCTGCAGAGCGACAGGGTTAGTATACTATGGTTACTATGGTTACTATGGTTACTGTACTAACGTTGTGTTCTCTCTGCAGAGCGACAGGGTTAGGTTACTATGGTTACTATGGTTACAATGGTTACTGTACTAACCTTGTGTTCTCTCTGCAGAGCGACAGGGTTAGTATACTATGGTTACTATGGTTACTGTACTAACGTTGTGTTCTCTCTGCAGAGCGACAGGGTTAGTATACTATGGTTACTATGGTTACTGTACTAACATTGTGTTCTCTCTGCAGAGCGACAGGGTTAGGTTACTATGGTTACTATGGTTACTATGGTTACTGTACTAACGTTGTGTTCTCTCTGCAGAGCGACAGGGTTAGTATACTATGGTTACTATGGTTACTGTACTAACCTTGTGTTCTCTCTGCAGAGCGACAGGGTTAGTATACTATGGTTACTATGGTTACTGTACTAACGTTGTGTTCTCTCTGCAGAGCGACGGGGTTAGTATACTATGGTTACTATGGTTACTATGGTTACTATACTAACGTTGTGTTCTCTCTGCAGAGCGACAGGGTTGGTATACTATGGTTACTATGGTTACTATACTAACGTTGTGTTCTCTCTGCAGAGCGACAGGGTTAGTATACTATGGTTACTATGGTTACTATGGTTACTGTACTAACCTTGTGTTCTCTCTGCAGAGCGACAGGGTTAGTATACTATGGTTACTATGGTTACTATACTAACGTTGTGTTCTCTCTGCAGAGCGACAGGGTTAGTATACTATGGTTACTATGGTTACTATGGTTACTGTACTAACCTTGTGTTCTCTCTGCAGAGCGACAGGGTTAGGTTACTATGGTTACTATGGTTACTGTACTAACCTTGTGTTCTCTCTGCAGAGCGACAGGGTTAGTATACTATGGTTACTATGGTTACTATGGTTACTGTACTAACGTTGTGTTCTCTCTGCAGAGCGACGGGGGTTAGTATACTATGGTTACTATGGTTACTATGGTTACTGTACTAACGTTGTGTTCTCTCTGCAGAGCGACAGGGTTAGTATACTATGGTTACTATGGTTACTATACTAACCTTGTGTTCTCTCTGCAGAGCGACAGGGTTAGTATACTATGGTTACTATGGTTACTATGGTTACTATACTAACGTTGTGTTCTCTCTGCAGAGCGACAGGGTTAGTATACTATGGTTACTATGGTTACTATGGTTACTGTACTAACGTTGTGTTCTCTCTGCAGAGCGACAGGGTTAGTATACTATGGTTACTATGGTTACTGTACTAACCTTGTGTTCTCTCTGCAGAGCGACAGAAGCGCAACGTTCAGCAGATCAACTTTTCTTGACGGTAACTCTGATTGGTTCTTTTCCTCTGACATCACTCTGACATCACTCTGACCTCTGACCTCAGATCAGCTGCTCTAACCCGTGTGTGTGTGTGTGTCTCTGTGTGTGTGTCTCTCTGTGTGTGTGTCTCTGTGTGTGTGTGTGTGTGTGAGTGTGTGTCTCTCTGTGTGTGTGTGTGTGTGTGTCTCTGTTTGTGTGTGTGTCTCTCTGTGTGTGTGTGTGTGTGTCTCTGTGTGTGTGTGTGTGTGTGTGTGTGTGTGTGTGTGTAGGCTCTCTGGGCTCTGACAGCAGCGGTGTCTCTGAGGTCGATAGCTTCTGTCTGGACGTCGAGTCGAACGTTCGTTTCTCCGTCTGGGTTTCATTCTGCGAGATTTACAACGACAACATCCACGACCTGCTGGAGCAGGTACCTGTCCTCTGTCCTCATGTCCCTCTGTCCTCATGTCCTTCTGTCCCCTGTCCTCATGTCCCTCTGTCCCCTGTCCTCATGTCCCTCTGTCCTCATGTCCCTTTGTCCTCATGTCCCTCTGTCCCCTGTCCTCATGTCCCTCTGTCCCCTGTCCTCATGTCCTTCTGTCCCCTGTCCTCATGTCCTTCTGTCCTCATGTCCTTCTGTCCCCTGTCCTCATGTCCCTCTGTCCTCATGTCCCTCATGTCCCTCTGTCCCCTGTCCTCATGTCCCTCTGTCCTCATGTCCCTCTGTCCTCATGTCCTTCTGTCCCCTGTCCTCATGTCCCTCTGTCCCCTGTCCTCATGTCCCTTTGTCCTCATGTCCCTCTGTCCCCTGTCCTCATGTCCTTCTGTCCCCTGTCCTCGTGTCCTTCTGTCCCCTGTCCTCATGTCCCTCTGTCCTCATGTCCCTTTGTCCTCGTGTCCTTCTGTCCCCTGTCTTCTGTCCCCTGTCCCTCTGTCCCCTGTCTTCTGTCCCCTGTCCTCATGTCCCTCTGTCCTCATGTCCCTCTGTCCTCATGTCCTCGTGTCCCCTGTCCTTATGTCCTCGTGTCCCCTGTCCTCATGTCCTTCTGTCCTTATGTCCTCGTGTCCCCTGTCCTCATGTCCTTCTGTCCCCTGTCCTCTGTCCTCATGTCCTTCTGTCCTCATGTCCTTCTGTCCTCATGTCCTTCGGTCCCCTGTCCTCATGTCCCTCTGTCCTTCTGTCCTTCTGTCCCCTGTCCTTCTGTCCTCTATCCTCTGGCCTTCTGTCCCCTGTCCTCGTGTCCTCATGTCCTTCTGTCCCCTGTCCTTCTGTCCTCTATCCCGTGTCCTTCTGTCTTCATGTCCTTCTGTCCTCTATCCTCATGTCCTTGTGTCCTCTGTCCTCATGTCCTTCTATCCTCATGTCCTCCTGTCCTCATGTCCTGTCTTCTGTCCTCATGTCCTTCTTTACTCATGTCCTCACGTCCTTGGTCCTCATGTCCTTCTGTCCTCATGTCCTGTCCTCATGTCATGTCCTTCTGTCCTCAAAGATGTGAGGTGCAGGCCTGTCTGCCTGTCTACCTGTCTACCTGTCTGTCTGTCTCTCTGTCTACCTGTCTGTCTCTCTGTCTACCTGTCTGTCTGTCTGTCTACCTGTCTACCTGTCTGTCTGTCTCTCTGTCTACCTGTCTGTCTGTCTGTCTACCTGTCTGTCTGTCTGTCTCTCTGTCTACCTGTCTGTCTGTCTGTCTACCTGTCTACCTGTCTGCCTGTCTGCCTGTCTGTCTGCCTGTCTGTCTGTCTGTCTGTCTGTCTCTCTGTCTACCTGTCTGTCTGTCTGTCTACCTGTCTGCCTGTCTGTCTACCTGTCTGTCTGTCTGCCTGTCTGTCTGTCTGTCTACCTGTCTGTCTGTCTGCCTGTCTGTCTACCTGTCTGTCTGCCTGTCTGTCTGTCTGTCTCTCTGTCTCTCTGATGAGTTTATTGATGTTCAGGTTCCCAGTGGACACCACAAGAGGACGGTGCTGCGTCTGTCTCAGGACGTCAAAGGAAACTCCTTCATCAAAGGTACGTGTGTGTGTGTGTGTGTGTGTGTGTGTGTGTGTGTGTGTCTCTGTGTGTTTACATGCTGATCATCAACCACATTTCTCTCCTGCATTGTGTGTGTGTGTGTGTGTGTGTGTCTCTGTGTGTGTGTGTGTCTCTGTGTGTGTGTGTGTGTGTGTGTGTGTGTGTGTAGACCTGCGCTGGGTTCAGGTGAACAGCTCAGAGGAAGCTTACAGAGTGATGAAGATCGGGAAGAAGAACCAGAGCTTCTCTTCCACCAGACTGAACCATCTGTCCAGCAGAAGGTCAGCAGACCCTGACCCCTGACCCTGGTCCCCCCTAACCCCTGACCCTGGTCCCCCCTAACCCCTGACCCCGGTCCCCCCTAACCCCTGACCCCTGACCCCGGTCCCCCCTGACCCCGGTCCCCCCTAACCCCTGACCCCGGTCCCCCCTGACCCCGGTCCCCCCTGACCCCGGTCCCCCCTAACCCCTAACCCCTAACCCCTAACCCCTGACCCCGGTCCCCCCTGACCCCTAACCCCTAACTCCTAACACCGGTCCTAGGATAGACGGACCTATCCTAGGATAAGTCTGTCTATCCTAGGATGGGTCCGTCTATCCTAGGATAGGTCCGTCTATCCTAGGATAAGTCAGTCTATCC